>CATOUR010000315.1:0-138635 GCA_951848785.1 Callosobruchus maculatus
AAAAGCTGATTCTCTATTTTAATTATTGTAATTATCAAGTGCATGAAATTTCAATTTTCTACGATGCATAGGGCGATTTATATATTAATCCGTTCGAAGTGGCGTTCAATGTTTCAAACGGACATTTGCAGATGTGGAAATCAGAACTTTCCAAAGCTTTTGTATGACTAGTCAAGCTGTTCTATTCATACTGCTTTTCGCTTGTGTTGAAATAGGTGTCATAGGTATTTTTAACTGAATTATCTTAAGCTTCGTGCAATTGTAATCTACAAATTCTACTACTCTTCGTTTCTTTAAAATTCGTCTTTTTCGTGCCATTACGCTAAAAAGGTTTGATTTCTCAGTCCACTCGACAACTCTACTTTATCTGATCGACTCAAGTGGATCAAAATTTACGATATAAACTATATTCAGATAAAAATGAAATGAAGGAGTTAAGCAAATAAATACAATAGAGAAGGATAGAAGTAGTAAATAATAGTTACCGAAATGACTGTTCCCAAAGTAAGTGGGAAAAATTTCCCTGCAGTCAGATAAAGCGGCTTTTTAAGTCGAAGCATCATTATCAAAATACACGTTTTGAACCTTTTACTGCCAGTATACCAATCGCATTCATAAAGGCTTTGTCTGTATGACAGACTCTAGAAAAAGAACAATAGTCATCATTCAGAAATATAGGTATAATAGTAAGTCGACCTTCTTGTAAATGTGTAATGTAGCAAAACCATTTGTGGTTAAAATATTGACCTGTAATGACTGATCTCAGTATATTTTGGTATCAGCAGTCACACGGATTTATTCAGTATTATTCTAAATGAACAATACATTAAATTTCATAGAAATGCGTTTTGTAACTAAAAAGTTGACCTACTTTTTTAGCATATCTGTAGATCTATTTCATTAACCAATAATTTCAGAGAAGTTCAATATTGCTCGACTGTATACACCATTAAATTGGTGTTTTGATAGCTTTTTAAGGACAGTCTTTATGTATAGTTTGCTTTCTAAAACACCTGGTTGTTATCGAAAATTTAACTCTGTTTTATCACACAAAACTGAAAAAGGTGTCAATATTACAACATACGTACAGCTATAGTAATGCTACTGCCGAAATAACAAGCCATAGACAATTGTATGATAGCAGCTAAACAATTTTCTATCAAAGAATACATTTCTGGATCTGAAAATGACAGCAGTGATGCCATATACATGTTGGATGCCAGCATGAAAACTAATGTTACTGTTTGAAGTAACGTCACCAGACTGAAGACGGTTTCCATATCCTTATTAACTCTGAAAACGAAAATTAAAATACTCATATGAATCATTTTTTAAGTAATCGTAATAATCTATTCAAAATTATATATTGTCTTGTCCACAGACCCTCTCATTAAAAAAAAATCGTCTTATTCACGGCCACTTTAATTATAATACCTGTGCTTGTGTAATGATCTAGGCTAAGTATATTTATTGATTCTGCGTTACATAATAAAATATAAAGTATCACTTTGCTAACTAGTATCTGAATCTGTTCCCAGGACAACTAGAACTACGAGTTTTTATCTTTTTTGTTGCTTACGTTATAAGAGTCGTCAGGTGGAAATTGCACTTTTTCATCTCATTATACAGCTGATGTTCATATTCAGGAAATTCTTCATCATGGAATATACGATAATTTTCCGGTAGTCCCATTTTGATGTGGGTCCTGCTCCTTATACTTCGAGTTGCTTCACTCAAAACCTCCAGGTTTGTCTTCATACTTATCAGAAGAGTACAAAATAGGGCATCGTAAGCTTAAAAGGTCAGAACCTCTTATATGAGGGTTGCTCCACATCTCCGTCAATCCACCGGTACGCAGACAGCTGTTTCACGCTTATTAGCGATCATCAGCGCTCCATAGGTCGATTGACGGAGATAGAGAGCATAGGAATTTTCATGTCTACCAGACATGTGATGCATGTGAGAGCAGGCGACTTTTCAAGTAAAACTTAAACCGTGTATAATTATGCAATTAATTGCACATTCACCAGTTTTAGATACATGTGGAACATCAAGCCTTACTGGCCCATGAATAAAACTGCACTTGCTGGAAAATAACTTACTGACTTTTAGGGTACTTCTGTAGCTTTTATCAAAGAATAAAACATTTAGAAAAATATTAATTTGGAATTAATAACATTGTTTGACTGAATGCAATCCCAAGACGAGACATTGCCGCATCTTATTCGGGATCCAATAAAAAACTGGAAAAACTTATGGTTCCATTTTTAGCTTTGAAGCATATGCCCAACCATCTAACCATACCATACAGTGCACTGATGAATTAGAAACGTCAAGATAGCGACAGCGTGTGTTTTTATTGATGAACCAGTAAAGTGCAATGGATTGCAGGGACAGACACGGGATAAGTTTCAAAAATTACATTTACAGGTGGAATAATTGAGCATCTAACTTAGTTAAATAAAAAAAATAGTAAGGGTTCGGTACATAACGCACACCAGTTCTGCCGTATTCAATGTGTACATATATGATAAGCTTCACATCACTGGATGCGAAATTAAATTCTCTCTCACTTTTATTGGTTCTATCTTTGATAGTTTCCAAGATATTTACGATCACATGTCAAGGAAATTCTGGGACACCCGGTATATATAGGGCTAATTTAATGCTGTGACGCTGTGAGACTTGAGTCGGTAGTTTTCAACGTAATCGTAGTGTTTGACATATCTGGTGAATGCGTATGTTAGGAGCAAACACCGATTTCGGCCAATGGACGGAAAATATGGTCAAACCGCGTTTTGACTGCTACCGTTTTGCCAATGCCCGAATTATCACTTTCCGGCTGTTCAGTGTAGCCTAGAACGCGTTTTGGGTCAACTACGATTGCCAGAACACGTTCTATATTCTACTACGAATAAATAAATCTCAATTATTTGCCGTGTTGTGTTACAATATTCCCACTGAGCTTAGAATCCATAACTAAAATGAATAAAAGCACTTGTAGATCTTAGGTCCGTGAAAAAAAAAACTGAAAGAAACCTCACAATCTCTTATGTCCAGCTCCCACATGAGCGGAATGAATAATGTTAAATAACTCGTGGGTCATGCAAAAATAACGCAGTTCGGCTGTTTCGGCTGTCCTTCTTTCAATTAGCTTTTCGATATAGCCAATTTTTAAAATATCATACCTTTTCAATCGTTGTCTTTGTTTCGAAGATATTGTATCACCGTTACTTTTACAAGCTTTTGCCGCCTTTACCTCTGTGAGTGTTTGGTCGTATCTTTCTCTTGTACAAATAGTACTACGATCATTGCTACCACTTATGACTTTTTGCAGTTCGTCATTAAAACATAACCTTAGGTCTTCTATGGTACTCTCTAGCTACTGTCTAACCCGCACAAAGATCAAATACTAAATGAATACACTAGCTCAAGCTGAGACACTCACAAAATCCACCACGCGTTATGGCAATCGCAGTAGAACAGGACGCGTTTTGGCAATCGTAGTTGAGCCAAAACACGTCCTGGGCTGCATTAAACAGTCGGAAAGTGATAATTCGGACATTGGTAAAATGGTTGCAGCCAAAACGCGTTTTGGCCATATTTTTCGTCCATTGGCCGAAATCGGTGTTTGCTCTTAACACGTACATAACAATTGGCACATTCACCATTTCTTAAAATCCAAATAGTGAGCCTTCTGATACAAAAAGATAATACATCATTCTATTTAAAGATTTGTTGGTGAATTTGATATAAAAGGTGTATTCACCGTGTCCCAGATCTATCAGGACGAATCTCGAAAACTTAACGAATGATTGCTGGCACCGACTTATGAGTTCGGTCGGGGCCCAGTTCGATACATAACGCACCAGTCCTTCCACATTAATTGTGTACATATTAATTCACTCATATAATGCTTTTTACTCCTTCCATTGAGGAGAAATCAAGCAGAATCTCGCAAATTCAAAGGAAATTCGAGAACCTAATTATATATGCATGAGACTTGAGTCAGTAGTCAGTAGTTTTCAAAGAATTCGTAGTTTTTGGCATATCTGGTGAATGCGTACATAATCACTGACACATCCACCATTTCTTAAAATCCAAATAGTGAGCCTTCTGGTACAAAAAAAAGACTACATCATTCCATTAAAGGATTTGTTGGTGAATTTGATATAACAGCTGTATACACCGTGTCCCAGGACGAATTTCGAAAACTTTAAGGTATGATTGCTGGCACCTACCTATGAGTTCGGTCAGGGTCCACTTTGATACATAACGCACCAGGTACACATTTTTATTAGGGATTCATCAAGCCAAGTAGCTTGAATACTTGACTTGAAAGCTCAAGCTTTCGAAAATTTGATCTTTGACTTGACTTGATTTTGGATCTGAACTACTTGACATCGATTTGTAAAATGCGAATCGAAGGGTTAAAGTAGGGGATTCACCGAGGTTACAACAGCAAGCAGGCACTCGATAACGACGCGCATTTGCTATTAGTATTACAAAATCATTAAGCATTACGAGCGAACTAACTGGAAGTACTATGTTGTCCTAATTCTAGACCCCGACATAAAGTAGAAACATTCTCCAATACAAGTTGGGGAAAAGAGTTGCAGATAGAAGCACTTAAACATTTTGAAGATATTTTTAAAGCGCAGTATTTTAGGGCTAACTCTCTGCCATAACCATTAGTTCCAGTTCCAGTAGCATCATCTTCAAACCATACTGGTGTCTAGATCTTCTAAGTTTATTTAGTAGAAAATCTGCCTATAATGCAGGCGACGGTATGGCTTGGTGTTACAAAATCGACAAATATGTTTATTTCTGACCCTAGAGCTGACAGTACTGAAGACATTTTAGAATGGCGGAAAAGACACGAATGTATTTTTCCAACCCTTACCGCAATGGCCAAAGACCTTTTCGCAACGCTAGCCTCGTCAGCTCCAGTTGAAAGGTAGTTTTCTAGAGCTGCCTTAACTCTTACCAAAGCAAGATATGGATTGGGTGATAACTCCATTAGAAGTCTTATGCGTCTCAAATCATGGATGGCAAATGAGGATATTTTAGATATTCACTGTTTCCGTGTTTGAGTTTGTTGTTTTTCTATGTATTATTGTCAGAATTCAGAATATTCCGTATCTTTATCTCATATTATTACATTCATTATTTAACTAAGTTGGTTGGAGTTTTCATTTTTGGATGTTTTTTTTATAAAAGATTACATCTTTATATACATTGTTATTGCGTTTTGGTAGTTAATCAGATTAATTTAAAAAAGAACATTTTTTAAAGACAAATCAAGTAGTTAGCATGAAAAACTTGATTTTCAAGTTACTTGATGTGTAACTACTTGACTTGACTTGAATTTCGAAAACAAATACTTGACTTGATCTTGACTTGATATCAAGTCAGGTTACGTCAAGTAGCTTGAAAATCAAGTCAAGTCGTGAATCTCTGATTTTTATTGCGTTCATATTTCCTACGACCAATGCTTTTTTTCACTTTCCAGAAAATCTTCCAAAGAAATCAAGCAGAATCTCATAAATTCAAATAGTATTTCAGAACTTAATTTTACATACAGGGCTAATTTAATGCTGTGAGACTTGAGCTAGCAGTTTTCAACGAATTCGTAGTTTTTGGCATATCTGGTGAATGCGTAAATAATAACTGACACATCCACCATCTATTCAAATCCAAATAGCCTTCTGATACAAAAAAATAATACATACCCTAAGGAATCCCTTTATGGAATGATTGCTGGGACCGACTTATGAAATATGTAAATATGTTTATCCGCAATAGTTAAAAAGTTGAAAAGTCCTTGATTATAAGTGTGCGGGCGCTTTAACAATGAAAGTATCATATTTGTACGTAATGTACATCTGATAGTTGAGGTAAACAATCGACAAAAATATTAAAAAGATCTGTTAGCGAATGGCCTTCTCCGTTTTTTGCTGTAAAAGTGAGTGTCACCTTCTTTAAGGTAGGCCACACGCGTCGCAGTTATCTTTACAACAAAACATCAAACGTTGATTTTTCTATAACAAATGCAAATTCAAGAATAATTCCTTTTAATGCCGACTTCACATTCTGAAACCTAGAATCGATTTCTTTTTTCAGGATTCGTTTGAAACACGCTGCATCTACCATATTTACTGGAGTCATGCGTAAAGACATCGATAACTAATCTGATATAGTATTGGTAAACTTTTAGTTTTAGCTACAGGTTGATCAACTCCTTCCAAGTTATAAAGATATCTAGGAATTTGAGCTCTTTTTAATGCTCCGCTGCCACTAATTTATCTAAAACCTCAAAGCACTGTCTGTGAAAAATAGAATAACGTTGCTTCAGGACCTTTCAGGTCATCTATTGTAATCGCGAAAAAATTGAAATAGACTAAAAATAATTTTTTGAGGTTTTATGACATCTTTTCTTGTTAACATGGGATCCCTGAAACCGCTCCATAAATTTGATGAAGTTTGGAGTGTGATATGCTGTGGGATCACGGTAGGTAATTTTTGAAAAAATAGTAAGCATCAGAATAATTCCAGACTCGGTTTATGGCCTTTTTGGGGCTTACTGCACATTTTCTGTTTTTTAGTAACAACATCATCTGAATTAATAGAAAACTGTCCATTCTATTTTTTTCAGACCTATCGGAACATTACCTTAGAATACATATCTGGGACCTTAAATTTTTAGTGCATATTACATTTTATAGTTCAATAGTCTGTAACTTGGGAACTACTGACTTGATTGTAATAAAATTACATCAAATCTTAATACTTTGGTAGAAACGGAGGCAAAGCATAGCTTTTGTAAATGGGTGCACTAGTGTCGGAGTAGTTAACAAGATAAGCTTATCAGGAACCTATAAAGACTGTGCAACAAATAATTGTACAGACATTTAAATAAGAAACAATAACACTTCATTTGAAATCCTACAATACCGCAAAAAATTACTTACATCCAACATAACATGCAAGTACCCCTAGCCCCATGTCCATGAATATTAGAGCATTCTTGCAGCTTCTGGTGCTTTCAGAATCAAAAGGAATGAAGAAAAAGTACGGTATGAAGTCGTAGCAGGTAGCGTTACCCTCAAAAAACATCCCTTTATTCGTTTTGTTCAAAGACCAAAGCGCAGAGAGGTGTGCAGATACTCCAACCATAAAGTACACAATGTAGGTCGCCACAACGAAACGAGAGCAAAACCTCTTAGAAGCTAGTACCATCTTTTCTGAAGAAAACGTGCCTAAAAGACGAGACAAGATTAATTAACAGTGGTATTAGGCAAGACAATCGTTTACATTCTACTATCAATCTATTTGTATTGTATAGTACAAATAAATAAATAAAAAAATAAAAAATTGTGTAAGGTTTTCGGCTTCGTCCGATAATGTAGAGGTTCTTGGGCAATTCGGTTGGTCGATTAGCCCTGCTTCTCGGCAATTGCCTCATTTCATCGCACATGCTCACAAAGTTTCATATTGGTAAAAACCTTTAAGAAAGAGCAGACAAAACAAATAATTTTGGATTTCAAAAGTAGGTCAAAACAATTACGAATTTAGACAGCTCGTGCTAGTAAAAAGGTAAAAACTTAAACTGGATCGATGTTTGACTTGAATGACTATATTCAACTCAAATGATTGGAGAGTAAAGTTACTAGTTTAAACAGTGGTTCACAGAAGATAACAAACAAAACAAAGAGGATTCTCTTGATGTAAAGCTTTCCTAACTCCAAATTTGCCCCACGAAAGATAGTTTGTACTTCAGAAACTACAATTTTCTTTGTTTTGATTAGTGTGCATCATAATTTTGAGTTTTCTGAAGCGTTTTATTTCTATCATCGTAACTGTAAAGGTCGATAGGAAAAAACTCAGTGACGTAAGTGACAACTTTTCTAAAATTCTAGAAAGCTAAATAATATTTCAACAAATTCCGCAAATAATTAGGTTACTCCAGTTACACACTTTTCGACGTATTGAAGTGATAACTTTCTTCCCTTTAAAATCTTTTTCGATATTTACAGGAAAAATTTACATTTTTTTCGCTTTGCCTTAAAATTCTTAAAACTTCACTTACGACACTCTATGTGGCAGACGACGACGCAAAAATTCAAGCAAAAGTGTGTTTGTGCTAATGTAGAATAGAAAGAATCACCGTTAACTTCATAGTGGAACTCCTTGAGCTGCAGTTTTTCCTTGATATCTTTGATTTTCTTGTGATTAACCATGATCGTAGTAAATTTCATCAGTGCCAGCAGCTGGGCAACGAACATTCCAAATGTTTTGAAAAACAACATCGGGTCCTCCAAAGTTGACCTTATCATCAAGGCTTCTAGTATATAGAACGTTCCTCCAATCGAAAGAAGAATGAAAGTCCAAGCTGTGCGGACAATTCTACAAAAAAAGAAAAAGTAACCAATGTTACCCCTCACGCTATATGAGAGGAATATTGAAATAGCAGGTTTCTTAGTATCAATATATCTTTTTGGCGCTTTACGGATGTCCACACCATAAAATCTATCACTCAATTCCATTAAACTGTCTGTATGTCGGTCTGTCAAACTACCGCGTAATTTCAGTAAAGGCTGTACCGATTTTGATGAAATTTGGATTGCAGGATGTAAATTTTTTTCTGGTCTCTTTGGAAGACATTTCATTCTCCTGAAACGTTTAGCTATATAATGAGAAGATGGGAGGAAGTGAAGTTGGAGTAGTAAGGAGAGTAACTTTTTTTGTGGCATCTTTGAAAGACATTTAATTCTCCTGGAACGTTTAACTATATGGTGAGAAGATGGGTATTGAAATAGATCATAGCATTCACTGCTTTGAAAGCTCTGTAGATCCAGCTACAACAAAATGCTATATATGATAAGTAAAAGATAAACACACATACAAAAAGAAAATTAGCATAACTAAATAGTGACACCAAAAAAATACCATGTGTGTATATTAATAGCCCACCTTCCAATCTAAATGTTAATTGCAGCAGACACAAATCTATTTATATAATACTTTGTGTTCACTCACATTGAATTTAAATGTGTGACATCATTAAAGCTTATACGGTATGAAGGAGATGCTAGCTTACGTTTGTAGAAACTATCGGTAAATAAAATGTGAACATGCACGTACTATTGTGCTGGGTACACTAAACTCAAACAAGCTAGAATTTCACCACAGTCAATCTTATTATTAAAGATTTCAAAGAGTTCTAAAAGGTCTTTTTTGGATACTTGAATTCTTTTTCTTCTCACTTCTAACTAAAGCATAATACGGTATATGTGTACAGGTGTTTGAGAATATCTTACAGTTCCTAATAATGAATCCTAGCATACGTGAAACAGACTCATCCACTTGATCTAAGTGTTTATAAAAGATAGGTCTGAAGTGAACGTAATGACTCCCAAATTCTTAACCCCCCGGACTCTTGCAAGTTTTTGATTATGTATCATTAACTTATAACTTGGAAAATCACGAACTAAACAGTAATGATATTTTGTTGTTTAGAAGGTAGTTGCTATGTTGAACATTTTTGATATATTCTTTTTATATTTGACAATCCTATAAATAGGAAACTTCAAAACTCACACATAATAATAATATCATTAAGAACAGAAAACCATATCATACGTTTCATCACTTTGTAGAGTACTACCTTTTGGTTCTAGGCGCACTTTCATCTTCAATCCATATCCCGCACAGTTTGTTGCAATACTCAAGGGTCTCAAAAAAATTTCCTGTGCCACTGCTTTTAGACATTGCTCATCTAGTTACTGGCGTTTGGTGTTGAAGATAGCTACTCTTTATATGAATAAGCTGATAGGTATATAATTATTTTCATTATATTTATATCGATTCTGACTTCTGGCTTTTTCATCACCACTTTGAATGAAAATGCTAATTAATAGGCATGTATCTGGGTTGACACTGGAAAGTAAATTGACTTTCTTTGTGAGTGTCATCAACGGGGGTAATTTCAGCACCATAAGTATAATTTCTTTAGAAATTATTCATGATTAGTTGTTTTTAACATTTTTCCTTATTATGATAGATTTTGTAGCATTGAGTATTCAGAGGACACTTTGCTTATAATTATACATTGGGAATCAAGGGTAAGAACAAATGAAGACTAAAGTAGCTTATTCTACAGTACACTGTCATCAAGTAGATAGATTCTCTAGGAACTTCTGACAGATTTTCAACTTTCTTACGTAAAAAGTTTTTAACACTTGCTAGATGTGATGTAATTTCTGAAGGTTATCATGTAGTTGTCTCTGTTCGTCCGCATCTTACTGGCCCATCAATAAAATCTAATATGCTATAAGAAAAACTATTTACTTACGTGCGGGTCACTTCTGTGGCTTTAACAAAGAACAAATTATTATTTGACAAACAAATTAATTTGAAATAAGTGAAACTGTCTGACAGATTTTGTTTTTTTTTTTGCGAACTAACTTTTTAAGTCGGTGAATTTGAAATCTTAACGAACGCAGAATGCTGCATTTGTATTGTTGGTAAATGCAAAATGGAAGTCATTACACCATCCTACGTTTCCACCCTGTATAAAGCCCATATAAGACTTGGCCTTGAGTATTGATCTCATATCCCCTACCACCCTGTCTATGGCGCAGTGCAGAGAATGGCAATTCGAATAAACGGTGACGCAAACTTAACGCGCCACATCCAGCATCTAACTCATCGACGTGCGGTTGGTCACCCCCTTTTGCTTCCCACACCGATAGGTGAGGTGAGTATTGTGATCGCAAAAATTTTCGATTTTGAGATAACACGCTTTTCGGGCGTTTTTGATGTCTACATAACGAAAATGCATGTCACTCATTTCCGTCGGTCTGTCTGTCTGTCGGTCTGCCTGTCTGTCTGTCTGTGCGCGTTTTTCTAGCCTCGTAATCTCAGTAACTGCTACATGAATTGTGATGAAATTTGGGCAGCGATATGGTGTGGGGTCGTAGTAGATAATGTTCTTTTTTTTTAGGTAGGGGTGAATTTGGGGTGGTTTTGGGGTGGAGGGTTGGAAAACTTGAAAAATTTGTTGTATTCATAATGGGCTGTCCATTGACCTGTGAATGAAAACCCTAGCGGCATAATACACTTGTTTATGTCCATTCGAACATTGCATTGAAACTTTTTCACAGTATTACTACCGCGGCGAGGGTGGAAAACGCGTATGTTTTGGAAAAAACGTGTCAGTGGCCGCGCAGCAATAATAAAAAAACAAAAAAGAAAACGCTTCACACTTTGTTTTTAGGCGTTTTAGGGGTTCCTGATCATTTTCTACTTTTTTTGGGTGGGGGTGAATTTGGGGTGGTTTTGGGCTGGAGGGTTGGAAAACTTGAAAAATTTGTTGTATTCATAATGGACTGTCCATTGACCTGTGAATGAAAAACCTAGCGGCATAATACACTTGTTTAGATTCATTCGAACATTGCCTTGCTCATTATAGAAAGACTTAAGAGTTTGTGATGTATACATACAAGTATTGTTTTAGATCGTTCGATAATTTTATAATTGATTTTAACGAAATTTTGGCACAGTATTACTACTGTGGCGAGGATGGAAAACAGGTATGTTTTGGAAAAATCGTGTCAGTGGCGGTGCAGCAATAATAAAACTAAAAATATAAAACCAGCTCAAACCTTGCTTTTAGGCGTTTTAGGGGTTCCTGATCATTTTCTACGTTTTTTTGGGTGGGGGCGAAATTGGGTTGGTGGGGGTTGGGGGGTCGTAAAACTGAAAGATTTGTTGTATTCATAATAATTTGTCCATTGACCTATGGAAGAAATACGTAGCGGCGTATTTTTTTAAGTCCATGTCCATCGCCTTGCCTACTATAGAGACCAAGGGACTATATACATATACAAGTATTGCTTAATTTCGTTCTATGTTTATTGCGTAAAGCAAAAATTGTTAAATTGATTTTAATGAAATTTTGACACAGAATTGACTATCGCGGCGAGAGTGGAAAACGCGCCAGTGCCTGGAAAATCTTGTCAGTGGCGGCGCAACAATAATTAAAAAACTAAAAATATAAAAACAGCTCATATTTCGCTTTTAGATGGCTTAGAGGCTCCTGATCATTTCGCATCGTTCAGTTGAAGCATATAGAGTGAAAACTGTGGCGTCCTAGTTTCTAAGGAGGGAGGCGCAAGAAACTATTTACGAGAGTTTTTGAGTTGGATGTTCTTTTGCGGACGGGTGGGCGATGATTTGGTTGCAAGGGGATTTCAGACTACAGCTTCATGCAATGGGAAAACAACAAAATGGTATCATTATTATGTGTGGGAAGTACTGAGTCAATTAACTTGACTCCATTTTTTCTACTGATATTCGACCGGAATCTGCTCCACTGAGCTAGCCTCTATAATTTCGCCGCTCATCAAGAAGCTACCGTGGGATTGCTATATCCCATCTCCCAGGTGGTTGCTCTTCTTACATAAAGGACCGAGCGGTACGACCGTGCCTTTGTCCTCAGAGTGTCCAAGGCTTGGAATAGACGAGTGTTCAACAAATTTTCCCTAATATAACCTTTCCATAGCAGCCACGGTACTCTGGTATTTAGGTTTTGCCTTCGCGGTCTGCTCAGTCATAAAAAAATAATAGCATACTAGAGTCTTAGGATCACGACGGTGTCACTATTATGAGTGAATAATGTGACAAACAGACTGCAACCTCAAGACGAGTCAATACCTCATCTCATTTGGAGTCCAACAACAAATTATAAGAAAATCTAGAAGAACATATAGCCACTCATTGGTTTGGAGAACATTTATCAGATTTTTTCCCCGAAGCATAGTCAAATGAATGCAATTGAGTCTTAACTCTAGATTGGCAGATTCCCTTGCTTTTCCGTTCGTAAAACTATGATAAATGCCACAGAGATAGCCGAAACTTTAGTAAAAAGTGTTTATTCTAACATGGTCGTTACCAAGATTCACCGAAGTAAAAAATTAGGATTACAAAAAACGTGACGGATAATTTTCTATTTTACTTCTTATTACTCCGCTACTAAAGCAGCGACTGAAAAGAAATGTACGTATGGGATATATGTGTATTAAATTCAACTCCACTAGCTACTGAAGGCTCCCTTTGATGGCAAATGCGAGAATGGGTGGCTGGGTACTTAAAAAAATGGATTACTGTGTGTAAAATACCTAAAACAGTATTTTTGGATGATAAATATGTCAGAAAATAAGTTATTTTTGACACTTACTATGAATTTTTATGAAATTTCCGAATGTGTGGGGAATGCATGTTCCAAATGAAGTTGGAGTGTCCGGAAAAACATTTGAAAGTATCTGTTGCTAACTGCTAAAGTAATTTGCGAAATGCATGGTATCCATGGGAAGCTCTCCTTTGGCAGTTTTTTGAAAAAGTAAATTACTATGATAAGTTGCTTTTCGTTGTACCCTATAGTAGATTTTCATAATTTGCAATCTATACACCCTTTTAAAAGTATTTCGTGTAGCTCCTAAAATTCTGCCGAGGAGATGACAGTGAATTCTAAGATTGAGGTAGAAACTAAATCATTTTGAATAACAGATCACCTATTTGGACATTTTTCCCACCCAAAAAAATAAGAGCTCAAGCTCGTCATAGCAGGTCATAATCGTTTCACAAACTGATTGTCTGGGGATAACTTGGCAAAGAGTTAGATAAAGATGGGTTGTTTAGAAGACATTGCCGACAAACTTGAAGAAGAGACAATGGTGGTTATGGAAAACTGGGCAACGGCAAACAGGAAGCTGGCATAACAAGATGCCTGATGATGACTATACATTATTTGAAACGTCGCTTAAAGAAAATGTTTTGTTTTAAGTCTGCCCTAATGCCAAAGAAGTTACCAAAATCGGTAAAAGGATGGTTGGTACAAAACTTTTTATATTTCGTTTATTTAAAAATAAAATCCAAATTCCAATTTTTCTGGCATTTTTATTAAATATTGTGACTATTATCAAAATTTATGATAAATATGAACGTTAATAGATATGCAGGGTGTCACTAAATAAGTGTAAAAAATTTAAGGGGGTCATTTCGAAAAAAAGATAAAATCTTTCATATAAAGAAACTTCATTGAAGCATTGCTTGTTAAGATACAGTCCCTTAAAAGGGGTACATAAAATTTATTTTAACATTTTTTTCACAAGCACTAAAGAAGTTACAATATTGAAATTAACCTGACATTTTCTACTACCAAAAAAAAACACTTAGCCAGTAATTTATTTGGTTGGTTGTAAGTAGAAAACGCAACCCCTAAAATTTATTTCCAATGCAACTTTTTGTCCTATTTTTTGCTAACCATCTAACAATTTATTTCCGATAGCCTGTTTCATTCTAAACAAAAAATGGCTCTTGAATTTTTTTCCTTGAATAAATCAGTTCGCAGCAAACGCTGCAAACTGGTTATTTTGAGCAAATGGGAAACAAATAATAAGTTGCATTGGAAATACATTTCAGGGGTTGCGTTTTCCAACCCTTACAACCATGCGATGGGTAAACAAAATAAATTACTGGCTAAGTGTCTTTTTGATAGTAGAAAATATGAGGTTAATTTCAATATTGTAACTTTTTTAGATCACACCCTTAAATGTTTTAGCCTTATTTAGTTACACCCTGTTATTTATTAGGCGTCTTCAGTTTTTTTTTATTTTCGGCTAGATTTACTGAATCGATAACAGACCTTGTCTGTAATGTACATCCAATTAGTTTTCAGTATTTCCAGTTTTACAAACTACAAGGTCTTTAGGGACGCGCGGTGTATTACTTCTGCTCACTTGCTAAATAGCTTACCTACCTTAATTAGAAGCTAAATGGCCCTTGTCCATGCCCAGACACATTCGCTTTGTGACTGGTGTTGTGACTGAAGACTAATATGTGACGTCACTGGCTTATTCTAATAAGGAATAACATATACTTTACGATTGCCTAGCTGTCCTACCAATGCGAGAACTCATCTTAGGGCAGCGCTGGCTGATAGAAAGAGGTTATGCTTAATTAAGACCATATCTGACATCCCGCTCAAATCCTTCATACCCAGTTATACTGCTTGGTTCTCGATGTATGAGAATATCGGCCTTGGGATGAGTTCCAGCTTTTCTACGGGTGCTTCTAGGAGGCTTGGTAGCACCGGTGATAACGATAAAAAAGTGGAATCGCAGTACGCCGCGCGCCGGTGAGAAAGTGGCTAATTGGTGGCTAAGGTGGCGCGTCAACACGTTGTCACCATTTAGTCTAATTATTGCTCTTTTCTTGACTGTTTCGAATAAGGACAGCGTATGCTTGGATGATGACGGCATCTCTCTTATATATAATATTTGTAAACGGGTCTGGTCCTCTGGTGTTTGGCCAGATGAATGGTGCACATCCATTTTTGTTCCACTTCATAAAAAAGGATCTCCAACAAATCCAGAGAATTATCGCCTGCTTTTCTTAATCTCTCATGCAAGCAAGGTTCTACTATACATTTTACAATCTCGTTTGGAGGGTCTTATTGGCTGGAAAATTTCTCAGGCGCAGGCAGGTTTCGTAAAAGGACGCGGTACGCGTAAACAGATCAGAAGCCAGAGAGCATTATTTTCCAGTTTTTATCTGCTTTGTGGGCTATTCCAAGGCCTTTGATAACGTAAAGTAGCATAAACTGTGGGAAATCTTCATCTTTATGAGAGTTCCTTACCACTTACTATTTCTCATACAGCAGCTCCATGTGTCTAGCTCGGCTCGCGTAAGAATTGATGGTAACCTGACTGGTCAAACAGCAACCCGAAAAGGAGTTCGTCAGGGATGTGTATGATCTCCGATGTTATTTAACATTTACTCTGAATTTGTGATGAGACAGGTATTGGACAACTGGAATGGCGGTATAACTATTGGCGGAAGCAAATTATTCAACTTAAGATTTGCTGACGACACAACTCTTATTGCTTCTTCTCAGGAAGGACTAGTAGCTCTATTAAACATATTAGAACAACACAGTGCTTGGTCTTGATATTAACTACAACAAGACCAAAGTTATGATCGTAGATAGAGAGCACGATAATAATCGAGAAATAGAGTCAGTAGTCCGTTGTGAAGTAGTTCAAAGTTTTGTGTACCTCGGTTCTTTAGACGGTTAAAACGGCAGATCGAGCTCGCATAGATGCTTTTGAAATGTGGACGTGGAGGAGAATGCTCAGAGTTTCTTAACCGCCCATCGAACTAACGTTTCCGTACTGGATGAGCTCGGTAATCCAAAGAGACTATCCTCCATTGTGTCGACGAGAATGCTTACATTCTTCGGAGATACTTACAGTAGCGATAATATGGAGGAACTTGTAGTTCAGGATCATGCCCCGAGTGGGCGGCGCCGTGGCCGATCTCCCACGCTGGGTAGATACAACGAAACAGTTGCTGGATATGAGTATCAAGAGTGCCACTGAACTACAGTAAATCGCGAACGATGGCGAGCTACATTTCTAAAAACTATTGATAATATTCATGTCGGCAATACTCTAGCTCTGACTTATTGCATTTTACGAGTTCACAACATGTCTGTTAAGACATTGTGACTATGATGATGATTAGAAACAGCAGCCCGAATGTACTATTATCGATAATTCGTCGATGCAATATGTAGCGCGACGCGACGTCAAGTTTAAGGTTATTTTTTATTTTTTTCGAACAAGAATATAAACTTAATTTTCTACTGCAAGTAAGCACTTCAATCTGAACATCTAAATTTATTATTAATAAAAAGAAGATGGAGCAAAGAGAGTTATTTTTTTCGAACAAGAATATAAACTTAATTTTCTACTGCAAGTAAGCACTTCCATCTGAACATCTAAATTTATTATTAATAAAAATACGCCAATCAAATTTTTTCTGGAATTAATTCCCAGCAGGCCGGAAATCGTCTTAATACATTTATTGGGTCCTAGATACGTGTAATCTGAGTTTGCACCGTCGCTTAACTTTTGACAGCCCAAAAACTGTCACCTGAAAACGAAAAATGAAAAAGTTATGCTACTTTGAATTTCTAAGTATTTACTTTACAGCACCCATCGTACATATCTATGGAAAAGATAAGCAATTACACCAGTCGCAACTCCTGGAAGTGAAAAATAAAAAAATTTATGATATTTTCCATTGTTTATGTTAAATCTACTGGGAAAATCTAGATAAACAACATCAGGTTAGTTAAGATTGAATTTGGCTTATGCAGGCGCAGTTACTAAATACCTGGAGGTCCAGATGTCCGCAGAAAAAGCTCAGTATGATATTTCAATACTCTAAAACAACAGATACCCTCAGATAAGATGGTCTTCTGTACGGTTTTTCTTATAGCGTCTCCCGGAAGGCCGCAGAAGATTTTTATTTTGCTCTTTGAAAATGATGATACCCAATTACTCCTCCCGGATTTTTGAGAAGCTGAGTTGGCCCCTAGGCCGCCTTAACCATCGTTTTTGATGGTTACCCTAATGCGGCATCAGCAAAGAGTATGAAATCAGCTGAGCGACTTCGCCGTAGAAGCAAGTACTCTTCTGCAAAGAAAAAGAACAAAGGGCGGCTTATTTCTATGCTGTGTGAGAATTTGCTACGCTGCTACCATGGGTTTAAAGTAATGCAAAGTGTTGAAGATGCTGACACCCTTATTGTCAACACCGCCATTGAATTGACTGGTAAATTTGCTACGGTCATTATAATTGGGGAGGACACAGACTTATTGATCCTATTAACCGCCAAAGCACCAAATTCGTCCAACATTTTCGTTATGAAACCTGGAAGGAGAACCTCTCAGAATACGTTCTACTCTCCCAAGTACTTCAACTTCTCGTCTGTTGTCAAACAGCATATTATGTTCGTATATGCGATCAGTGGATGTGATACAACCTCTGCATTCTATCGCCAAGGTAAGTTGAAGTTGACAAACTTCTTGAAAAGAACACGACATTGCAAGACACTGTCAGGGTCTTTTATGATGAAGATGCAGATTCTGAGGTTCTCATTTCAGCAGGTCATCTGTTCTTGGCAGCCCTCTATTCTCCTAAGGCAGATGTGACCTCCTTGGACCAAAACCGATACGAGATATCTTCTCGATCTCTAACAAAGTTAACTTCCGAGCTGGCTTCCCTACCTCCAACAAATGCAGCTACCGCTCAACACATTCTGCGGGTGTACCTTCGAATCAAGGGCTGGTATGATAGATCGAAGGATCCTCTTAGCTTATCCCCATTACAAATACCAAGGAGCCAGCTTCAGCTGAAATTCTTAATATTGTGTCCTGCAAATGTACAAAGGAGTGTACAGGGAAGTGCAGCTGCCGAAAAGTAGGCATAAAATGCTCAGTAATATGCCTCAATTGCAACGGTCAGTCATGCTCTAATTCAGCACCCTGATGTGAGGATGACATTGCCGTAGAACCAGAAAAAGTTGAAAATAGTTCCTTTGAAGGCGATCCAGCTGAAGAGGACCTCAATATGCAACCGCGCTTTTCGAGATTTTCAGATGAAGTACCATCAATGTCTAAGAAAATACGAATATGAATGCTGCCACAGAAACATCTGTCGTGTCATCAAATACTCACACTTTGAGTAAGATCTCACATTCAGTATTCCTTAAAATACAGCAATGTTTTATCCAATGGGAGGAGTATTTGATAACTAACTATAGCCTGTTGTCGATCCAATGACAAGGATCATTGAATTCAGTATAAGATACTTTTAGTTCAAATACTGCTTACTAATGACTCAAATACCATAGACAGTGTGGTAAAGGCATGAGTTGTTGTGTCTATTAAAAAGGTCTATCTTTTAGACAAGACGAACATTTTTATTGAACTAATTACCAAGAAATGCTATTTTAACAATAGTTTTAAGGTGTATATTGAAAACAAAATAATGCTTTAAATGCATTTTACGCTAATATTACTATTGGAATGATAGTAGATATCCTTAGAACGAATATAACCTGTTTTAAAAATATTAGCTTACCTGCAATTACCTCAATCCTGAAAGGTGAATTGTTTAAATATCACAGTTTTGGAACAACTGTAAATATAGTTGAAGGGACAGAAAGACATCCAGATACTAATAATTAATTGAAAGCACAACAACATATTTTTCTGTGTGCCCACGGATTTCTGGCCCTGGCTCGTATTAATATCAGCTTTTGCCGCTAGTACTGTTTAGTTATTTATTCATTTATTTATATATTTATTTATTTATACTGTGTTTACATTTATATTTCATTAATAAATTTGTAAGCGATATTGTTAATTCATTGTACCTAAACTATTAAGAACTATGATTAATTTACTCATTACTGAATTCTTATTAATAATACTTATTAAAGATTTAATGGTAATACAGTACATTAATAAACATAATATAAAATTTTGATATGATTTTACCTTACATGACTTCAAATCATTAGGAACGACGAAAAAATCGATTTTAAATTAGTTCCAATTTTGGAATTATAAATGACTAAAATAAACTATGATATGTATTTAACGTGAGATTTCATTCTCTGCAACATAAATTTTATGTATCTGTTGATGGGAGTATCTCTTTTCAAGATATGTGGTCTTGGAAAACCGCAAAATGTAAGTTTGCACTGATATACGATTTTTTTATCATTTCTAGCATTAGATTCCGGCTATACCACTAAACCAAATTTGATGTTTTATATACCATTTGACGCAAAATTTAGTGTTCTTTATCATTGAATGGAACACAATTTTTCGTCCGATGCACCATTTTCCAGCTACAAGCAAAAAACGAAAAAAAGTGCAAAATTTTGACAGTTTTTGAGCTGTCAAAAGTTAAGCTCACCACCTGCGATGGCGCAAACTCAGATTACACGTATCTAGTACCCAATAAAAGTATTAAGATAATTTCCCGCCTGCTGGGAATTAATTCCAGAATCCGGGTTTTTTCGACTCTATTTGATTGGCCTAAAAGATGGAGCAAAGTTGATTGACTCAGTACATCGCAATTGCTCGTATTTCTACGGGTGCATCTAAGAGGCTTGGTAACACCGGTGATAACGATAAATAAGTGCACCCAAAACTAGAAAAGATCCAAGTTATCATATCCCGTCTAAAAATAGGCCACACTCTCGCAACACGCAAGTTTATTTTTGAGAATGCTGAAGTACCACTTTGTGCTGCTTGTAGCAAACCACTAACGGTCATCCACATCCTGCAAGATAGCACCACTATTAAAATGTCAGAGCAGCCAATCGTCTACCACACACCACCAGTGGAGCCCTTCTCCATCATTTTAACAGAGCGCTCTCTCTCATGAGAGACACCAACTGTTATTATAATATACTATATGTGTGTCGTCTACGTCACTAATAACCATTTGCGGTTGATGTGACCTTTCGTGTAGATAAATATAAATCTAAAATCTAAACTACATGATATCTCCTCATAAATAAGTAATTTCTTGAGCAACAGACATTACCTACGAGAGATGCATTAAAAATTATAGGAACGTTTGCGTCCGTTTTCGAACGGTACAGTCACATAACTACATAAAATGCTCTATCGTGTAACCTTTGACTTGTATAATAAATGAAATCATATTGGTGTGTACATATGTATAGGATTCAATATTTATATTTACGAAGAGCTTCGTAGACTGACCAGGCAGTGTAATTAAAGATATTAGGTTACATAACTTTAAATGATATTTGTAAGGTTAATTTGGAATTATTTTAATATAGTTCAAACACCAAGTTAATTATTAGTTGTTGCTGAAAAATAATGTTCGAATAAGTTTGAAAGGTATAGGATATCACCAGAGTCGATCTCATTCAGGGCACTGAAAATTATTTAATGAATACAATTAAATATTGGAGTTTCCTATTCCCCTGTCATCCCCATCTTCCCAATTTCACCTTTTTTGGAAAAGCCAGGGATCCCTGAAGCGCCAAAAACGATATCAGGAACAGTTTTGTTACTGCTCATTATTCCGTTTTCAATTTGAAGATTTTTTAAGATATGGTCTTTTACATTATTTTCTAGGCACAGGATGTTGTTTCCCAAATTTTATCAAAATCAATACAACGTGAGGCAATTCGATGAAAGACAGGCAGAAGCCACCATGAAATATCCTAAAAGTTTATCAAAATTTGGAAAATTTCGTAACCATAACACTTTTCTGGCCTATGGTGGTGTAAGTAAAAGAAATTGTTAACTTTAAACCGTTTGCATGGTTGTATCACAATGCTACCCACCAACAAAAATACAACAGTCGAAAAGGCTTATAGAGAATTTTGTATATCCGCCCGAAAAAGACTTATAATAGCTTATCCTGTCTAAACCTTAAGGAAAAAAATGTTTGAGAATTCTTACGTCTCTGTCTTAGCAAGTACTAACTGTTAAATATTAGCAAGTAACAAATGAATGATATATGGCTTTTGAGCAAATGTCGAGAATCACTTAATCTTCTGTTGGGATTTTCCATTGGCCATTGGTCGTACAAATATCTGGGGTGTATTGTAAATGGGGGATGTGATCCGAAGAAAGAAGTAAGTTGCCGCATTGAGCAGGCCAGAAAGGCATTTATGTGTATGCGAAGATGTTTCATAAGGTCAGATCTCAGCCTAAAACTTCGGATACGCATGGTCAGATACGACATTTTCTTGGTCCTCCTGAACGGATGTGAGAGTTGGACTCTAGATGCTACACTAGAAAAGAAAATAGACGCCTTTGTAATGTACATTTGTCGCCATATACTCAGAATATCATGGGTTCAAAGAATAACGAACGATGAAGTCCTTAATCGTATGAAGAAACAAAAAGAACTCATGCTTACCATCAAGGAACGAACAACTGCTTATATAGGTCATACCATGCGAGGGGAAAAACTTCTGCGACTGATTATAGAAGGAAAAGTCCAAGGTAAAAGGTCTGTCGGCAGAGGCCAAAATTCTTGATTAAAAGACATCCGAAGATGATTTGGTTGCTCATCGCTTGACATTTTTTGCATGGCCGTATCTAGAACTACGTTAGCTATTTGGGTCGCCAACCTTCGAAAGGAGACGGCGTCATAAGAAGAAGAAGAAATGGCCATTGGCAGATGAAGAGCAACCTTTCAAAATGCATTTTGTCAAAGTTTTCTATATTTGAGATAGAGTTGTGATCAAATACCTACTCTTTATGAACAACAAGACAGACAAATGCATTTAGTCTCCATGCTATTCGGTAGAAAATCATACCTAGATTGAGATTTTATTTTCGTATATTGTACACCACAGTTCAGGAACTGAAATGATAGCTGCAATACGTCAGCAAACTGTGGCAAACTAGTAATGTTTGGAACTAGATTGGAACAAGATGTTTTTGAATGCGCTGAAAATGATCAAAATGATTTTATTTGAAAAAAATAATCGTTTACAGATACTATTATACTATTATATTTTGTTGTTTCATTCTAATATGCCGCAAATATTTTCCAAATGTTAGATTTTGCCACTTAACACTTAACTCAAATTACATTTTTTCCAGTAGTCCAATAGTGACTATGTCTACTACACCTTTCTAGCTGTTAATCGGGAAGCGTCAGTTGTAATTCAGAAAGCATCATATGTAAATCAGAACGTATCAAATGTACATCAGAACAGTCAATTGAAAACCAGAATAATACGTTCTGATTTTCATTTGATTATTCTGATTTACATATAACCATTGACCTACGCGTTAATTAACTGGGGTCATTCTTCTCACATGGCAAGAGTCTTTGGTATTCAAAGAAGATGCATTAGGTACATGTATGAGTTAAAATACACTGATCCATGTAAGTCAACCTTCAAGATTTGGCCCTAACTATTTTGGTATAAAATTTTTTAATACTCTCCCTTTATCTGTAAGAGGTCTCGATAATAAAAGCTTTAAAATCAAAATGAAGGCCTATCTCACTGGCAAAGGCTTTTACAGTTTTGAAAAGAGTTTACAAATAACGACTTTTCTGATCTGTAATTTTAAACTATCTTTTGGTGGATCCATTGTCTGTGTTATCTTACGTACTATATATATGTTATATTTTTACTGTCTATTTCTTATATTTATATGTATTTGTTGATTGATGTTCCTCATATACCTATATATTTTAACATATTTTCTTTGTTATTTGACGTGTGCAAACAATTCATTGTATCTAGCACCAATAAATAATTGAAATTGATATAACGCATTCTGATTTTCAATTGACTGTTCTGATTTACATTTGATACGTTCTGATTTACATATGATGCTTTCTGAATTACAACTGACGCTTTCCGATTAACAATTCGAAAACTGCATTATGTCCAACAGTTTTTTTTTTATTTTTCCAAGTTGTTTTTCAACTTTCTTGTACCAAGTTTTGCGATTAAATTCCATAAACCCCATGCTATTATATTATCCATGTAAGTCAACCAATATTTTTTTCTCTATTATTTGGTTTCTTTGTACTGGTATTTTGCTTCCCCTGCAAATTTGTAATAATGGACAAAATGCAATTTGATAGTCTGGTCCTCAGATGTTTAACACTTATCAAGTTGCAGAAAGACAACATTTGGTCCAGGTGTTGAAGGGAGGACAACACTTCTTTTCTTCTAGGATTGAGTGGAAGACCAGTAAGCCAAATTCCTGTGATTTGATGATTCTGAACTGAGCATTTTGAAATGTATCTTTTAATATATTTCGATACAGTTAAGGGTCTAGGGTATAGCGTGCGAAATTGAGAATCCAAGAAGAAATTACATTTTCCGGTGTTAGCGAGGAGGCGCGGCCACCTGTTCCCTTTCTCCAGGATGTGTGTCTAAAATGCGGGGAGGGGAAGTAAGTCCAAAAGTCCAAAGGTAAGGTCAAAAGATCCAAAGGTAAGGTTCAAAGGTCGCCATAAAAATTAATTTCGCATTTATCTCCTGACGTTACTTTTCAACTTACAGTAATGATTCAAAACGAAAATTAAAGAAGAAAGCTTGCGCTATGTTACTCATGTGTCCTTGTTTTGATATCATATTCGGTTGTTGAATTACAGACATTTGAAAAATGTATGACTCTGTACTGCTACTACTATGTCTATATTAAGTATATTGAGCTTACGCATCTCTTTGCATTTGACTATATTCGCTTTAAAGGATTAAGAAATGAACAGTTTATTTAATTGATTTCTACAAAAAGTAGCTTAATTTTACAGAGTATAAAATGAAACTTCAGAACTTACTATTTAGTAATCTTTAGTAATTAGCAAAAAACAAAAATTTTAAATATTCCTCAAAGTTCATTTTTAGGCGTTTTAGGGGTTTCTGATCGTTTTCTACTTTTTTTTGGGTGGGTGTGAAATTGGGGTGGTTGGGGGGTGGGGATTGTAAAACTGACTAATTTGTTTTATTCATATTGGGCTGTCCATTGACCTGTGAATGGAAGACCTAGCGGCGTAATACTTTCTTAGATCCATCCGAACATTGCATTGCCTAATAGAGAAACCAAGGGACTTTTCGGATATATACATTCGAGTATTCCTTTAGATTGTTCTGTATTGTGTAATTTGGAAGCTTTTGAATTGCTTTTAATGAAATACTTACACAGTATTATCATATAATACGGCAATAATTAAAACATTCATTTTTGCCACGGCTGACCAAATTCTCTCTCGATTCTCTTTTTGTTTAGCGGTCATCACTTTTGGAATCCATGTTTTCGCCATTTCTAATCTTCAAGAATGATTTTTTGAATGGAACCGTAAGAAAAGTGTTATATTGTCAGATATTTTTGTTATCCCGCGATCATTTTGTATACAAGTCGTCAGTTTAGATGACTTCTAGATATATTTATATCTCGGAAAAAAGATGTGTTATTTTCAAACTTCTTATCTCTCACTACTTCATATTAAACTACACCTAAATTAGCAGGATAAAGTATAAACCCATGCTTTTTAGTTTATTTATTAATGTCTACAGATTCCATTTTATTTACATAAGCTCATGCAATTGAATTCCTCATTTATAATACTTACAACAAAAAAAAGTATGAGAAACTATGAAAATAAAAGTCGTAGTTTACTATGATGTATTGTGGAGGAGGGGTAGTTATCTCAACCAATGGACCGGTACATTGCCGCATACGAGTACGATGCTTTTAAAACCTGAAACATCATAAATTAGATTACAGCAATTAGAAATAATTCAATTCAATTCAGTAGATTTATTGGTTCTATATGTCCATTTAAGGCACAGAACGTGTCAAAAGAAAAATAGTATATAAGACATACACAAGAATAAAACATAAACAATAATATTCCTAATTAAATCTTATTTCATTATAAAATAAGTACAAGAATTGTAAACATATCACAGAACTACTGTGTCGATAAAATATTCTTCCATAGTATAATATACTTTTTGACAAAGGAAGCTTTTCAATTTTCTTTTTAAAGCTAGTTCAGGGAGCATTCTGACGTTTTCCGGAAGTTTGTTCCAAATCTTTATAATTAAATATTGAACGTTTCTCTGTATAGAGGGTTGGGATAAAGTATGGAACCAAGCAAATAACTTTGGAACGGAAAGAGTGATATTGCTGAAAATTTGCAGGCAAGTGTAGTGACGTCTAACGCATCCGAAGACATTATGTTAGCTATTAATGTACTTCCGGTTTAACCGGAAGTACCGTCAACTTTTTTCATTTAAATGGGACACCCTGTATATTTTTGCAGATTTTAATTCATATTTTTTTTCCGAATACGTCCATAGTGGGTTTAGTATTTGTTTCTTAAAAAAATTATCTCACAAATTCGTCCGTGGCGGTCTGCGGTCCTCCCGTTTGAGATAATTCTTTTGTATTTTTTATTTTAGTCACCGTCAAACGTGTTATAGGACCCCTGTCGGGACGTAAATCATTAAAAGTTGACACACTTCTTTGTGAGTTCTCACGCGATCGCCAAAACCGACTTTGAATGACCGGCATTTTAAACACCTGAAATGATAATGAAGCTTTATCTTTCCCGTTTTTTCAGAAACTAATGCTAAACCCACTATGGACGTATTCGGAAAAAAAAGATTAATTAAAATCTGCAAAAATATACAGGGTGTCCCATTTAAATTAAAAAAGTTGACGGTACTTCCGGTTAAACCGGAAGTACATTAATAGCTAACATAATGTCCTCGGATGCACTAGACGTCACTACACTTGCCTGCAAATTTTCAGCAATATCACTCTTTCCGTTCCAAAGTTATTTGCTTGGTTCCGTACTTTATCCCAACCCTGTATAAGCATTGAGTAACTTATTTAAATAAGTTAATCAATGATATAAGTAAATTTTGGCTGAACTGTTTTCAGATTGTTTTTCGATCTAGTGGTGTAATTGTGACTTGATCTGTTATTCTGAAAAATATCTTGATTATTTCTAATGAACATCACTGACTCTATAATGTACAGACGAAAAACAGTGAGAATTTCATAATCCTTAAAAATTTCCCTACAACTATCTGTTGACTTCATTCAATAGGAAGAAAACATACTATGCACCTTTTCCAGCAGAAGTTTCAAAAGGACCAAATTACAGTTCTAAGAGCCGGTTGTACAATGCAAGCTTAAGCTTTAGTTTAAGGTAAGCCGTCGTTAAACCACGGAAGTTGTACAATACTGGCTTGGCATCCCACTCCAAGCTTAACACGAGCTTAGTGTAAACCGAGCTTAACCGGAGCTTAACTCTGGTTTAAATACAAATGAATTCGGTCCAGTTGTACAATGCAAGCCTAAGATTCAGTTTGTGGTAAGCATATTTTATTTATTATTGGAGGACCTAATTTTGCATATGAAAATGTGCGCCGGATTGTTTGCAAAAGCCACGTATTGTAATGGCAACTTTTACAAGTATTTCTCCTAGATAGAAGACAATAGTCTTTTTTTTGCACTACGTGACGATATTATACTATATTTTACCAGAAAGAGACAGAAAGAAGCTGTGTAATTACCGTGACTACTGTTCCTGGAGTCAGAGGAAAAAACTTTCCTGCAGTAAAACGCACTGGTTTCTGTAGTCTGATCATCATGAGCAGAATGCAAGTTTTGAACCTTTTGCTGCTACTATACCAATTGCATTCATATAGACTGCATCTTAATGAAAAACACTGAAACAGAAAAAAACATCAGTTCTTTTCTAGACTAGTTTCAAATTTTGAAAATTATCATTTTCGTTTACAATAGATGAGATAGATCATAGGCCCAGGAGCCAGCTAACTATTTGCACTGGACATTTCTTGAAGCATAATATCGAAACTAGCCCTACAGTGCAGGAAAGCTTCTGCTAACATCTCATCAAAGCACCAAGTCTTATTAACGACCGGTGTGCTGGGATACATGGTAAGGACATTTTCGCAAGGAACTAGATTAGCAGGATGAGGAACACAGGGTTATGATTTTTGAATGGGGGTACAAATGGCGAAGTCGAATGTTGCTGTTATAAGCAGAACAGTGTTCGACCGAAACTACTTTTTACGGCCGAAACCGAAACCGTAACCAAATTTCGGCTTGCATCTCAGTTTCGGCCGAAACAGAAACCGAAACATCAATATGTTATCAAAATTTTTTTCGTGGGAATAAAAAGGAATAAGTGTTATCACACCTTGTTTCAATCAAATTATTTGTACTTTTTCAAAATAAGAAGTTAATCTGAACCAAATATCAACTATTTCGTATTTATATTATATTTTCTATCTTAAGAACTAAATAACTTTCAAAATTTTCGTCATTCCTTATAACACTCTTATCAGTTAGCAATTTCTCTGCGTTTAAGTTACTGTTATGAGCTTCATTAAGCTACTACTATCGACTATCAGTATTCATAATTGAACAATCTAATATTGTAAGCGAGAAACAATTATTTATCAACCTTCTCGCTCAGCAAATTGCTCCTTCGGTCTGAATAAATAATTTTTCAGTGTTCAGTGAAAACAGTCGTCGGTAAGGCTGACATGGATTTTAAAAGACAGAAATGGACTAAAATTCCAGTAAGAATAGCTATCTGCGTTTATGTGCAACTTGGCCTGGCTCTGATAAGTAAGGCTTCTCAACCTGTGACGAGGTATCACCATCGAATTCAGTTTCGGTTTCGGGCGTAGTTTCAGCTGGATGGTAGTCGACACCTAAACTAAACCGAAAGAAACCCGTTTTTTTCGAAACTAGGCCGAAACCGAAACAGAAACCGAATGTTCGGTCGGACACTAAAGCAGAAAGAACAAAGAAAAGCGTTGATAATTATTGAGAAAAGCTAGTGAAATAGCATTAAAATGTTACTAATGTTACTAATATAGCACATAAGAAACTATTTATATAGTTATTCCTTTTTTTTGTAAATGTATTACGCCTGACAGATGCCTTATTAATAAATTTGTCAACGGTGTTATCCCTCTTTAATATATCATTCTGTTCGACAAGCTCTGCAGCTGCAGAACAGGACATTGTATAAAATCACTAACACCCCATGATATCTTTCCAACGACACCCTTCACAGCAGTGGCGTATATAGAAATCGATTTCGGGGGGGGCCCGATCGGAAAAATTTTCATAAGTTATAATATTGGCGTATTATAATCCTAACTTCAGTATCTTCCAGACGTCAAAACTGAATATGCGTGGCTGATTTCGGGGGGGGGGGCCGGGCCCCCCTTATATACGCCACTGCTTCACAGGGACCTTGACATCCCTTACTTGAGGGACTATATTAAACAGCAGGCATAATAACGACGTTATAGTCAAGCAGAATTACACCTCACACCTCACCTTTGAATACAACTAATTTTTTTCCATTTCAGGCATCTTACTTCAAAAGTAACCCTTTTGGTTAAGCTCGAAAATTACCGAATTGAAAACGACTCGGATCAGTGATTCTCCATTCGAGCAGTAAGTCAGTATGATTTGTAAACATTGAAACACGTCAAATTCTCTAGTGTCTAACACTAGCATCGTGCTGCGGCCGTCCGTTGCTATAATCAACTCTTTAGGGTAGGCGCAGTTGTGTTACGACCCATAACATTTTTCTTTTGGAGCAAGTGAACCCTTGCACCCATATATTCACCGGTCTTGTGCGGGTTAATTAGAGAGGACACAATCAAATTTGATCGGCCCACGACCACCAAAAGTCAGACCTTGGAAGGAGTCATTAACATCTTCACAGACAGATACAAGAAAATTAATGGCGCAGGCTGTGGAATATACTCCAGGAGTCTTCACATAAAGATCAAGTAGCCTACGGACAAACGTAGCAGCATAACTCAGCCCGAGCTGGCTTGCGTAACCATAAAAGCCAAAAAAAAGTCCAAAGGAACATTATGGGCAAAGATATCAGAATCTGCACAGGCAATAAATAGTAAGCAAGCGTCATTCGCTCTCAAGTACTTTAAGCTAACGACTTCTAATCACGAGACCCATCAACTTGCGTCCAAGAAATAACAGAAGTATTAATCTCAGGCATGGAAGCCTATATTCCACATGTCGACGCTGTGGAAAGAGCTGCCGGGGAATTTGTTTCCTCTTGCAGCGCTTCTAAAGCGCCATAGGCTTTGAGCCTTTGCGGGAGGTAGATCATAAAAAAAATACCCTCTTTCCAATTCAGAATAAAGAAATAGTTTATGCCTCTGTCTACGTAGAAATATAATACTTGATACTGCTGCTGCGTCGTCGACAGAACTTAATAACCTCAGACGACACTTTCATATAGTGCGTTGTTAGGTCCCAATGTGATCATGTTGCTGTGCAGTGTCTTTGGTATATAGCTATGTTGCTGTATAGCAGATTGTTTTCAGATCTAGAACTTTGAAACAAGAGGTAGTAGGAGTGAGAGGAGTATGGTCATGGTGGTACCGTATAGAACACGTTGCTTATACGTGACCTTGCCAGATTATTAAGTAAAAAACTAAACATTTTCTCAAAGTTATTTTGCATCTACTAATTTTTATGCTATGGGAGTGTGCTAAGGTTAAAGATCGAAACTAACGCTAACTTACTGTTTCCGTAATCCTATATCCAAAATGACAAGTCATGACTAACTGAAGAATTGCCAGAAATGTGTATACTAGCAACCCTAAGAAGTCGGCACTAGAAGGTGGTATCATCGATAGAGTATACAGATTTGATGCCAGAGATGATAACGATAAAATTGTTTGTAACATTGTTATATAAGTGAAAATCGCCTCTATATCTTCTTGTATTCTGAAAATAAAAGGAATCATAGTAAATTTATATTGGTGTACGATCACGTGTATTCCAATAGTTACATAGTTTTCTGAGGGATAGGTTCTTATTCATGATAGTGAATATACTAGGGTTTAAAAAAATGAAAGCAGTCAACTGTTAGGTGAAATATCGAAAAATGTTTTGAATAAGAGTTAGTAGAGTTTCTAAGTGTCTATTAAGCACTGGACATTTTAATTACACAGGGTCATAAAGTCGTGACATACCAAAGTTCGTTTTTAAAGTGCATGTTATTCATTTTTAAGCAATTTTAAGCAGTACATAAATTCAACCATTTTCGTGCTATCCCGGTTCCTAAGATGAGAAACTATCCATTATGATATATACAATGTTTATTTGAAAATTAAAGAAAGAATACATGTGTTAGGCAAAATTTGGCCTAAAACGTGGAGTCCGCAACGTTGCTGCCTATTGTGAAAATGTGCAACGCCTTGCCGATTACATGTATTAGGCAAGTAAGTTGATGCCTATTACGCGGATGCGGCAAACTAAATATAGTATAGGTTATGTTAAGTTAACATTGTGTGTTGTTTTAGTCAAAAAGTCATCCGTTACTTTCGTTCACCAAAACTGCATGATAAATTGTCTGTGATTATAATGGGTTCAAGTAATGAACATTCTAATAATCATAAATAGCCATAAACCCAACGTCAACAGAGATCAAATTTGATCACGCAAAGAGTTAAAATTAATTATCGAACTTTGCAGGAGTGATAAAAGGTTTAAAAGTATATATTTTATTATAATTGGGTATACAACAACAAAAAAATGAGTTTGGCGTTCGCTACCCATCAAGGCGGCGACTGACTTGTAACAACATGTATGTAACACGTTACAATGCGAGCATTCGCTAGTCACTACAGTGTGACGAGCAACGAGTCGAGCGGCTCAGCTCGAAGTTAAGTGCTCCACTTGGTTGTCACTGTTGAACAGCACATTCGAAATGAGCATTCGCTGCATGGTGTAAATACGAGCTTTATAATGTAATGCTCATTACGAGCTAAACGAACATTACGTTACAAAGCTTGGCTCAAGTTAGTCGCCGCCTTTAGATAGTGATGTAGTTAGTTTGCCCATTCCGTGGAATATGCAGCAAGCTTCACAAAAATTGTGCATTTCAAGTAATTGGCAAGTGGAAATTTTGCCAATTACCTGTATTCGGCAATTCTGGAGATTTGACGTAACATATGCAGCAATAATTTTCACCCCTACTTATTTATTTGTGAGCAATGTCGTGATACAGAGTCTTGATTAGGCGGCTATTTTGCTTTAATTTTGCCTACATACATACATTAGAATAGTACTTATAAGTTACTATACAGGGTGTTCCTGAATATCATGTATAAACAAAGGGGGAAGATTTTTTGCTGATTTTAAGGACTAAAATTTCAAATAAACATAGGTCCGCTTCGTTATCGATATACAGGGTGTTGAAATTATATTTTTCATTTTTTTCTCAATAACTCTCTCAACTTTTCAGGTATTTATCTCAAAATCTCAAATTTGGAATATGAAATATGCAATAGGAGTTACATAATGGCACATTTCAAACAGTTGCCAGAATCTACAGGGTGTTATTTTTTCCGGGGTTACGCCTCCTTTCCTTACCCTGAACTTTTTTGCGGTGCATTGCAGGTAGATTTAAAAAAAATAATTTTTACATCTTGTTGACAAACTTTTTGTCTTCTTGCAATTTTTTCAAATATCCAATCCTTATCGAGAAAAAAAAAACAAAACAGGATTCTCTGCTATTAGGTAGATGATAATAATGTATTAGAAATATAGTCTAGTAGGCTATGGCTTTATTTGGATAACTGTTTTGTTTTATTAAATTTGACATGTAGCGTTTTAAATCGTAAGTTGTGTCGTCACCTGTAAAGTTGCAAGGTGTAAAGGTGTTCTAAATACTCATCAGTCCAGGGTAAAAAAGGGGATATGACCCATGAAAAAATATCACCCTATAGATTCTGCCAACTGTTTGACATTTGCAACTCGTATTGCGTTTCTTATATTCCAAATCATAACTAAATACCTAAAAAATTGAGAGGGTTATTAAGAAAAAATTGAATAAATACTGAATTTCAACACCCTGTAGATCGTTAACGATCCGTTTGCGGACCTATGTTTATTTGCAATTTCAGTTATAAAAAAAAACCCAAAGAATCTCTTCCTTTCATTTGTACATGATATTTATGAGCACCCTGTATATAATCTAGATTCCACGTGATCGTAAATAAATATATACTATAAATGCTGGTTCAGACACTACATTTTCACAACGTTTTGTATGTGCAGTTCAAAATGTTGCAGACAAATCATTGCGTGTGGATAAAAAAACAGTGCATTTTTTGAGAATTGCGCGGAGACGGTACAGTATGCAGCAGTAACTGAGCTGGTGAGCATAGTTTTCCATGAACTGCGCAGACAAGTCGGTGTGTGTAGAAATCGGCTATGTCTTTCGATGCATTTTGTTCGTGAATTTAATGAGAATGACACACCTCAAGTTCCTTGGACCATGAATTTGGCGTTTCAAATCCAACAAATATAGTAACATCGACAAAAAGAAGCAGGCATATTAGATGTTGCTTGAAAAATTAATAGAAAACATTGACCGCAGATAGAAAATTCATTTAAGTAAAAGAGTAAGCAAAAATAAATCTCGATGGACAGTACAATATCTACAAGCCATATTGGTGCTATATAGTTTTGTTGTACTACTTCTCAAACTATTAAATAGATTTGCCAATCATTACGTTCATCACTTGATTCACGCAGTAATCTGACTAGGTATTGTATTCTTAAGGAGCCATTTTCTCGACCACCTTGAACGCCGTATACTTTTCAAACAGTTCATTTGTTTCCTCTTCCTTCACGATCGATGTCAACAAATCTGCGTAAAAATGAATACAAAATGGCACCATGTGGACGATTTATTTTTGCAACGTTTCATTCAGTTTTAAAACTGCACAGACAAAACATGGTCGAAAACGTAGCGCTTGGACCACCCTAAATGGTCAAATGATTGCTGACTATAGCGCTCCGTGAGGTGATAAATAGTGTAAACTGATCTGAAATTACATAACATCACTGATATTCAGGAATTACCTTAATAGAAACTGTAGGTGACGACAGCATTTTGTAATTTCGTAATAAATTGCTTCTTCTATTTCAGGATTCTCTTCGCCTAGAAATATCTCATATTCAGCTGGTAGCTTCAAACTTGCCAGCGCTCTTTCTCTTATACACTTACTTGCTTCAGACAAGATTTTTAGATAGGTTTGCAAATAGATGAGCAAGGAAAAGAATAAGTTGTCATATACTGTAAGACATGAAAAGAGGCTTATTATTTTGTCCTTGATCATGGATGGTTCATATACTTTCATCGAAGCTCTCACATTTGTCTCAAAAAATATCGCTGTTTACTTATTAAGATGACTGGAATGAATCACTCTTCACTAGTCATTTATTAACATCCCAATTTACACAAAAATTAATTTAGCATGACATCAAACAATGCCCCCTGTATTATAACAATGTTGCCCAAGTACTACACACACTTTTTTTAATTGATTAGATCTATATCTGAAAAGGATCTAATGATTTGATGCATAAGAGGTAACAGCTGAAAAAATTATGTTTTTCCAGTTTTTTGTGGGGTTCGATTTGCAAAATGTTGTCAAAATTGCTTTCACTTAATCGTTTTGGGTTATCATCACCCTTTTGCTTACAGCAATCAATATGGGTTATGGGTGCGATCGACTTGAAGGTCTTGGGGCTGAACAGCGGCTCATTTTCCATATTGTAGTAGGTAGCGCGGAATTCGGAAAACATGTCATAGAGCGTAGCAAATTTGTTGTTATCAAAATCCAGATATAAATCATTGTACGGAAAACGATCAGAATTAAGAAAGGCGCGAATGTTAGTTAAGTGACAGTGATCAAAGGTGGACATATTGGAAGTTACTTTATTTTTCTTATCGGTTTGGAAGGCGATTAGAACATGTCGAGGCATTTCAAGTTTTGTAGTCGTTTTTACAGGCCACGTATGACGGGTAGTTTCTGAAAGAGTGGGGTATTCAATTAATTCCCAGCTGTGAAAGTAGATGGGGATATCAACATTTTTATTAAGTAGTTTTGTTAATGCTAACTGTTGTGGTATGTCAACCGAAACGTGAGGCACTCGCCATTGAATTTTATCAATAGTAATTTTAGGTTGTTCGTCAGTAGTGCTGACCACTGCATGAAGATCTGAGTTGCTACGTATTAGAAGAAGTTGTGGAATCCTTGGGAAACCAACCAGCATTTTGCAGACGCAGGTTTCATTTTCATTGTAGGACATATATCCTTTCAATGTGGATGTAAGGCCAACATTGCGAACAGAGTCGATAATAACTCCGTTTAACTCGTATCGAATTTCGCGAAATAAAAAGGCAAAAGCATTGTTAAAGAGTTTCAAGGACTCAGCCCAGCCTTTAAACCATCACTTTTTGTCAAAGTTCCCTCAAGATATAACATGCTTTGAGATGGTAAAGTGTACGCATCTAATTCTTGGATCGCTATACGAATTTCATCGTTATAATCAAATTTGGCATTTATGAACGGCTGGTAGGTATGAATCTCCATTTCAGTAATTCAGTTGTCAACAAGGGGTGACTGGGTGATATTCAAAATACTCATGATTAATACACTTGGAATCCTAGTGACCGCAAAAACGTTTTGTTCTCACTTGTGAGCGTGGGAGGTCGAAGAGATGTGAAACCTTTGCCAACGATGGGGTATAATGCACTGACAGAGCCACGCTTTCGTTGCGCCTTTTTATACAAATGAGTGGAGTGATGCTCAAAGCGATTGTGGTATCTAATGCCCATTGTTAGCAACGCGTAAATGTAGTCTAATTGTGATAGTTTCGTTACGAAAATTGACAAGGTCTCCGTTTTGATCAAGCACACGAACGGTAAGCGTTGTGATTGTTTTCACGCTAACAGGAAAACACAAAATCAACTTGATAGAGAATGATCTAATCATATGCAAAGCTAATAAGGTCTCAGAACACAGTAATTTCCTGTGGGGTGGAAGACGGCTCAAGTCGTCATGATATTCTCTCAGGATTATCATGCCATCAGTCTGCTATTGGCTCCCAGTAAACTCGCGAAAAGCTGATTCAGCGCCACCTCTTAGATTTCTCATCAGACCATCACGAGATTTCTCACGTGCAATTTGGCTTTCGATCCGGGCATGGTACAGATTTGCAGGCAGTTGGGCTGGAAGAGCATGTTACCTGGGGTTTCACCCTAAGCAAAAGTACTCTTGCTTTTGGATATCTCGGAGGCTTTTGACAAGGTTTGGCATGCTGCCTGCTCTATAAACTAGAAAGACAATAACTGGACTTAAGCTAATAAGATAATAAGATCTTTGATGCTGAGTACGTATAAATATCAATGCAAAAAGGTATTTCCGATGAATGATCACCACTTTTATTTAAAAAACTTGCGACAATTGTTTCGACCTACAGTGTCTTTATCAAATGATCATCATTGTTTGATAAAGATCACCTTTTTGTATTAGTATGGATCTCCATCAAGTAACGGCCAACTCCATCGACTAGTATAAATATCATAAAAATAGGAAGTCCCAATACTTTGGGCGATTCCAAGTACTATGACACTAAGTACGAAACAATTTTACATACCCATAGTGTATCCTATATAAATACACATGCCAATATCCATGACAACCAGAGCATATTTACATCTGTCAGTAGTACTAGTATCAAAAGGAATGTGATAGTAGTACGGCAAATAGTCGTAGCATGTAGCATTCTCCTAGGATTACAAAACACTATGTATTAGCATTCAAAATGCATTTGTACGACAGCTTAGATAAAGGTATTCTAAAAGGGGTGACACACGTACGGACTTTAAGTACGCGGTTTTTAAGTTCGCGAACTTACTCGGCTCGACGTCGGTGACACTCATGAAGCTGAAATCACTCACTTTGATGATTTTCCTAAATAAACAAAACTTTTAACAAACGCCAAACACAACAAACGTTGCGCATCAATGGCCTACCGAAACAAAGTGGTGGCCCGCGGCTCGCAGTACGAGCCGAGACAAGCTACGAGCAAGATTTCAAACCAGTTGGATCGCCGGCGGTTTGCGCGACGGTTCTAAGGCATGCGTACTTACAATGAACACAGGCGAAAAAGGTCGTCGAGCCATAAGTACGCGTACTTGCTCGTACGTGTATCACCCCTTTAAGATATAAGATATTCTAATAATCTATGTCTATTTTATAATTAAAATTAAGAGAAAGATATCGTTTTCACTAATTCAAAGGAAACATTAGTTGAAAGAAAGTCAAAAGCTTAGTGTTATCATTTTTGGCAATTGTCAGTTTCCAGTCACACATGTATAACTTGTTTAACAAATAATGCCTTTTATAAATATGAATTTTTTTAAATATTGCGTTTTGCAAAACAGTATTATTCAATCATAATGGATTGTAATGATAACCTTTACCTAAACACCTATGAACAAACATACTTGTATGGTTTAATGAATATGATTCAGATCATTCAGTAGATAGGAACAAAGGTTGCACAAAGTTTTACTTTGTGTAGCTTTATTATTTCTAACAGACGATACATCAAACTCTGTGGATACCTTGCACATTATACGTTCACAATATAATATGAGAGGGAGTCCTTTTTCTATATGGGCCACAAATTATTCGGAGCTATCGCTAAGAAGCGGCAATAAAACAGCAAGGTATGCTCCCAAAACTTTAAAACTCTATCCTTCCAAGCTTTCGGAAGCTTACGAAAGTTCAATAGAATAGAATTTTGAGAGTACACCTTGCTGTTCCATTGCCGCTACCCAGCTATAGCTACAGTTGGTTTTCCAACAAATCGGCAACGATTACCCGTTTCTCAAAAATATTTTTATATATGTATGTATGTCTAAATTTCTAAGTCTGACTAATTTTGTAAAGTCCTGAGCAATTTGGGATTTACAATACGTATTTTATCTAAATCCTCTGTATACTGACGTATCCAATATCTGTTCTGTATCAGATCTGCTTGATAAATAAACGAATTGAATTGAATTGAATTGAATACGTTTGTAGCGTACAAAGTTTTACCTAAGCTTACTATAACTTCGACTAGAAAACCTCCCATAAAAATGTTTACTGTGTTACTCCAACAAAAATATACAGGGGTCGGCATCAGTCAGTTCCCGCTATACAGAAATATGTATATAAATTTTGCAAAGTTACTTTGAGGAGCAGTAGAGTGGCCAGCCAGATCGTGCGATCTTACACCTTGTGATTTCTTCCTTTGGGGCCTACTAGAAGATCACGTCTTAGCAAGAGGGCCACGCACCTACAATTACGAACATTGATCGAGGAGGGATTCGAAAACCTCTGAAAACAGCATCAACTGCTTCGCAGGATATGCTTTACAAATGCGAGTCACTGCCGTCATTGTATTGAGCAAGACGGCCGTGAATTTGAGCACCTATACATTAGCCTTTTGTACATGCCTAAAATATGAAACCTTACGGTTGTAGCTTCACAAAAATAGACTAATGCCACCCCTGTATATACAATAATATCTAAATAATCTGTCGAAGAAAATAACCCATTCAATTGAAGTATAACTACAAGTCTGTCAGATGCTTCGATAAAGTGTGTTGTCCACAATGTGAGTATTTACCTGGAAATAATAATCCGGTTGTTCCAGATTTAGTTTGGATAATGCTGAATAGTGTGTAGATATTCCTATCATATAGTAGGAGAACATAAAAGTAGTTAGTCGTTTACAAAACTGATTTGAGCTGGACAGCAGCTTTTCAGGCTGAAACCCTCCTAAAATGAAATTTTACTCCAAAATTCTGCTTCTCTTATGGTTAGGCTGAAAGCAAAGGCTAAAAGCCTATGGCTGCGAGAGGATAAGTGTCGGTGCACGTTCGATTTGAAACGCTGTAGGTTGTAGCCATCGAGAAACAAATTCCTCGGCAGCTCATTCCTAACGTCGACCTGGTAAGTATGAGATCGCAGAGCCTCTCTAGTGTTGTGTATTTGGACGGTCTGCGGTGTTATTAACTGGGAGAGCTCACTCGAACATCTTCCGTGATGGAATCTGTAAAACAGCGACATCCTTCTTCGATGTCCAAGGCTGTGGAGGTCCTTTGTAAGATTAGGCGTACCGATTAGTCTAATTGCTCTCTCTTGTATAGTGTCCAGAACCTTTAGAGACTGCTTCGGAGTGCATCCCCATGCATGAGAGCAATACTCCAGCGATGGTCGGATCTGTGCCTTGTTGAGCAGCAGTAGTTGCTCTGGTGTATACAGCGGAACAAAACCCCAAGCTTCTGGGAAGCCGTTTTTGCAATACTGATGACGTGGTAGTGCCAGGACATGTTATTGTTGATGTTGATTCCCAAAAGCTTAACGGAAGGGATTCGACTATTGGTTGACCCTCCATTTCCACAGTTGGTAAGTCAACGTGAGGCTTCTTTGTAAGTGTTGTTGCCTGAGTTTTCTGTACGTTGAACTGTACTTTATTCACTAATCCCCACTCGATAACTGTTTTGATATCTCCTGGGATGATAGTGGCTTTCCTGGTTCCATACACGATATTAATGTACTGTCGACTGCGAAGCTGTAGATTGGATTCGATGTTACTTCCAGCTGCTCGTTGATGTACAGCAGAATTAGTGTAGGGGATAGGACGGATCCCTGAGGAACACCGGCGCTTATTGAAAATACGTGTAATGAACAGCTTTCGAGTACAGCAAACAGAGATCGGTCGGTCAAAAGGCTATTCAGCCACTGGCGCAGGCCAGGTGGTAGTTCATAAGCAGCAAGCTCGACCAGAATTTCCTCATACCGCACTCTGTCGAAGGCTATGATAAATGTTTCTGCTAAGATAATTAATAGCCTAGCAGAGAAATGTCGCCTCACTCCCACAGAGGCAGTACATACGTAATAAATGGGTAGCGCATCCACCATAATTTTCATATACTCGTAACTACGCCCGATCTTTGTTCAACTAAAAATGGAGTCAAGTTGATTGACTCAGTACTTCCCACCCATAATGATGATACCATATTATTGCTTTCCCATTGCATGAAGCTATAGTCTAAAATCCCCTTGCAACTGAATTATCGTCCATCCGCCCGCAAAAACAACATCCAACACAAAAACCCTCGTAAATAGTTTCTTGCGTCTCTCTCCTTAGGAACTAGGGCGCCACAGTTTTTTTCTGCATGCGTGAACTGGACGATGCGATTTTTTGTTTTTTGTTTTTTTATTATTGCTGCGGCGCCACTGACACGATTTTTCAAAAACAGATCTCGCCGCAGCACTAAGTTGTGTGTCAAAATTTCATTAAAACCAATTTAATAATTTTCGCTTTACGCAATATACATAGAACGAAATAAAGCAAGCTCGTATGTATGCATCACAAAATTGGCTTCTGTAATAGGCAAGCCAATGTTCAGATGGACCTAAAAAGATTTAATATGCCGCTAGGTATTTCTTCCACAGGTCAATGGACAAACTATTATGACTACAACAATATTTTCAGTTTTGCAACCCCCTACCCCCCAACCACCCAAAATTCACCCTCACCCAAAAAAACCTAGAAAATGATCAGGAACCCCTAAAATGCATAAAAACAAAGTTTGAGCTGTTTTTATATTTTTAGTTTTTTATTATTGCTGCGCCGCCACTGACCCGATTTTTTCAAAACATACGCATTTTCTATCCTCGCCTTGGGAGTAATAATATGTCAAAATTTCATTAAAATCAATTGAACAATTTTTGCGTTACGCGATATCGAACGATCTAAAACAATACTCGTATGTGTACATCACAAATTCAAAGTCCCTTGGTTTCTATATTAAGCATGCAACGTTCGGATGGACCTAAAAAAGTGTACCATGCCGCTAGGTTTTTCATTCACATATCAATGGACAGCCCATTACGAATACAACAAATTTTTCAGTATTACAACCCCCCACCCCCCAACCACCCCAAATTCACCCCTACCCAAGAAAAAGTAGAAAATGATCAGGAACCCCTAAAACGCCTAAAAACGAAATTTGAGGCATATTTGAAATTTTTCGTTTTTTGCTAATTCTCCGCCCCCGTATAACGATTTTCAAAATTATAGGAACATTACCTACTACGACTCCACAGCATAACGCTGCCCAAATTTCATCACAATCCATGCAGCGGTTACTGAGATTACGAGGGTAGAAGAACGCGACAGACAGACAGACCGACAGACAGACCGACAGACAGACCGACAGACAGACCGACAGACAGACCGACAGACAGACCGACAGACAGACCGACAGACAGACCGACAGACAGACCGACAGACAGACCGACAGACAGACCGACAGACAGACCGACAGACAGACCGACAGACAGACCGACAGACAGACCGACAGACAGACCGACAGACAGACCGACAGACAGACCGACAGACAGACCGACAGACAGACCGACAGACAGACCGACAGACAGACCGACAGACAGACCGACAGACAGACCGACAGACAGACCGACAGACAGACCGACAGACAGACCGACAGACAGACCGACAGACAGACCGACAGACAGACCGACAGACAGACCGACAGACAGACCGACAGACAGACCGACAGACAGACCGACAGACAGACCGACAGACAGACCGACAGACAGACCGACAGACAGACCGACAGACAGACCGACAGACAGACCGACAGACAGACCGACAGACAGACCGACAGACAGACCGACAGACAGACCGACAGACAGACCGACAGACAGACCGACAGACAGACCGACAGACAGACCGACAGACAGACCGACAGACAGACCGACAGACAGACCGACAGACAGACCGACAGACAGACCGACAGACAGACCGACAGACAGACCGACAGACAGACCGACAGACAGACCGACAGACAGACCGACAGACAGACCGACAGACAGACCGACAGACAGACCGACAGACAGACCGACAGACAGACCGACAGACAGACCGACAGACAGACCGACAGACAGACCGACAGACAGACCGACAGACAGACCGACAGACAGACCGACAGACAGACCGACAGACAGACCGACAGACAGACCGACAGACAGACCGACAGACAGACCGACAGACAGACCGACAGACAGACCGACAGACAGACCGACAGACAGACCGACAGACAGACCGACAGACAGACCGACAGACAGACCGACAGACAGACCGACAGACAGACCGACAGACAGACCGACAGACAGACCGACAGACAGACCGACAGACAGACCGACAGACAGACCGACAGACAGACCGACAGACAGACCGACAGACAGACCGACAGACAGACCGACAGACAGACCGACAGACAGACCGACAGACAGACCGACAGACAGACCGACAGACAGACCGACAGACAGACCGACAGACAGACCGACAGACAGACCGACAGACAGACCGACAGACAGACCGACAGACAGACCGACAGACAGACCGACAGACAGACCGACAGACAGACCGACAGACAGACCGACAGACAGACCGACAGACAGACCGACAGACAGACCGACAGACAGACCGACAGACAGACCGACAGACAGACCGACAGACAGACCGACAGACAGACCGACAGACAGACCGACAGACAGACCGACAGACAGACCGACAGACAGACCGACAGACAGACCGACAGACAGACCGACAGACAGACCGACAGACCGACAGACCGACAGACCGACAGACCGACAGACCGACAGACCCACAGACCGACAGACAGACCGACAGACCGACAGACCGACAGACCGACAGACCGACAGACCGACAGACCGACAGACCGACAGACCGACAGACCGACAGACCGACAGACCGACAGACCGACAGACCGACAGACCGACAGACCGACAGACAGACCGACAGACAGACCGACAGACAGACCGACAGACAGACCGACAGACAGACCGACAGACAGACCGACAGACAGACCGACAGACAGACCGACAGACAGACCGACAGACAGACCGACAGACAGACCGACAGACAGACCGACAGACAGACCGACAGACAGACCGACAGACAGACCGACAGACAGACCGACAGACAGACCGACAGACAGACCGACAGACAGACCGACAGACAGACCGACAGACAGACCGACAGACAGACCGACAGACAGACCGACAGACAGACCGACAGACAGACCGACCGACAGACCGACAGACAGACAGATAGACCGACGGAAATGAGTGACGTAGATTTTCTTTATGTACATATCATAAAACGCCGAAAAAGCGTATTATCTCGAAATCGAAAATTTTCGCGATCACAATACTCCCCTCACCTATCGGTGTGGGAAGTAAAATTATTGAAAAACCTTTTTGCAAAATAGGACGAATGAATGAATGAATAAGAACCAGAGGCTATCCAGCACGGAATGTGGCTGGTGCATAGGCCACACGATGGGCCCTTTTGCGCCTCTAACCGCGCTAGTTCCTAAGACCTGCCCTTTTGGCAAAGGCAAGTACATTCTTAGGTCCTATCCGTTTTATCTCTATTGGTTCCAAGGTTCTTGAGCCCAGCATAGTCTGCCTGTGATAACCCAGGGTTTCACAGCGACACAGGATGTGTGCCGAGGATTCTTCCTCTTCCCCACACCACGTGCACGTTGGGTCGTTGACCACCCTCATCACAAACAAGTGACGCCTGAAGGTATTGTGACCCGTTAATAAGCCTGCTAACAATCTCAGGTTACTCCTATCCAGAGAGAGACAGAATCGTCCTATTCTCTCTTCAGGCCCTGCTAATAGCTCCCGAGCCTGACGGAGATGACCAGAGATGTTGTTCCATCTCAGAGAGTGTTGATTCTGGATCCACTCTCCAGTTGTTTTCCTAACCAAATTTGCAGACAGTCCTAAGGCTGGTTCCGGGCCCACAAAACTGTTTCCGGATCCCATCCTGGCTAGATGATCTGCCATTTCATTACCCTTTACCCCAGCATGCCCAGGTACCCACATCAGTGATACCTTGTGTTTAGCTGAGATGTCGTCAAGAGCCCTCCTGCACTCCAGGACCAGTCCCGACGTTATTTTCCAAGCACTCAGTGCTTTGATGGCTGCCTGACTGTCAGAGCAGATAGTAATCCGCCTCCTAGACCCGTCAATTTCCCGAATACGATTTACGCAGGCAAGTATCGCATAGACCTCAGCCTGGAATACTGTGGTGTGCCCCCCAAGAGGGAATGAAAGTCTTGTACGGGGCCCGTAGACTCCCGAGCCCGAGCCCTCTCTAGCGAGTGAACCGTCTGTGTACCAGACCTGTCCTCCTCCTTCGATGAGCTGTCTTTCCCTAGACTTCCATTCTTCCCCTGACGGAAACACCACCGTAAATTTGCGATTGAAGCGATGCGTAGGAGAAACTGTATCGCTCCTCGCCAACAAAATAGGACAATCCTCATGCAACTCTGCTAGAATCGTCGAATGTCCTTTGCCTGGATTCATAAAAGTCCAGCTACCCTGACTCCAGAAACGGAACCCAGTTTTTCTAGCTTCCCCTTGGATTACCAGATCCAAAGGAGGAAGATTCAATAGTGTTTCAATGGCACTCAAGGGTGTTGTGCGCACTGCACTGGTTATACTAAGACATGCCAAACGTTGGACCTTATTAAGTTTGGCTCTTGTTGCCTCCGTCTTTATACAGGTCCACCACACTATGGAGCCATATATTAGTGACGGTCTGACTATTGTAGTGTAGAGCCAGTGCACCACTTTTGGGCTCAGGCCCCAGCTACTACCGACAACTCTTCTGCAGGCCCATAATGAGTTTCGAGCCTTGCTTACCTTATAATCCACGTGCAGCCTCCAAGTCAGCTTGTGATCCAGTATTACTCCTAGATACTTTACTGACTGAGACAATTCAAGTGTCGTTCTGAAAAAGGTAGGCCTCACGAGGCCTTCCATCTTCCTTTTCCTAGTGAACATAACGAGCTCCGTCTTTTCAGCGTTCACTGACAGATCCACCTCATTACACCACGTTTCCACAACACGCAGCGCGCCTTGCATTACCTCGGAGACTGTATTAATGAATCTACCCCTGACCACTATGCTCAAATCATCGGCATAGGCCTGTACGTAGACCCCTGTGTTGCTTAGTCTCACGAGTAGGTCATTCACCACTAAGCACCATAATAGAGGTGAAAGAACACCGCCTTGTGGGCAGCCTCGCGCCACTGCAACGCTATAGTTTATGTCATTAAGCGTTGCAGAAGCCACTCGGCCCTCTAGAGTAGTAAGAATCCACTCCACTAGGATTGGAGCAATTCCATGTCTCTCTAGGGCGCGTCTTATCGAATTGGTAGTGGTACAGTTGAACGCACCCTCGATATCAAGAAATGCTACCATAGCCACTTCCCGTTGATTCAACGTTTTCTCCAGCCTGCTGACCAAATGATGAAGTGCCAGCTCAGCTGATTTTCCCGCCTGATATGCGAACTGATAGGCATGGATTTCAACCCTTTGTAAGGGCCCATCCCTGATATATCTATCAACCAACCTCTCCAGTGTTTTTAGTAAAAACGACGAAAGGGTAATCGGTCTAAAGTCCTTCGGACGAGTATAGCTACCTCTGCCCGGCTTAGGAATAAAAACGACCCTTGAATGCAACCAGCTCTTCGGTGTGAAGCCAGTAGCCACGCAGGCGCGAAATATCCTAACTAGGTATGGTAGTACCAGATCCTGTCCATGTTGTAGCATGGCTGGAATGACTCCATCCTTGCCTGGACTTTTGTATGGAGCAAAAGTATTTATCGCCCATCTTGTGCGGTCATAAGTGACGACTTCTCCTGCCATCTGCCATTCCTCTTTATGAGGACGGCGGAGTGGCCTATGTGCACCTGTCTGCTGAGCGGCAACCGATCCCGGAAAGTGCACACTCATCAGCAGTTCAAGCGTTTCCTCCTCGTTATTGGTTCTATGACCGTTCGAGTCCGTCAAGGTCCCCAACTTGGACTTGGTGTCCTTGCTAAGGATCCTATGCATCCTTGCCGTCGCAGGAATATCATTGATGGACCTGCAGAAGTTCCTCCAAGATTCCCTGGAGGCCCTCCTGACTTCCCTCTTATATTCCTGTAGCTTTATCCTATACTCCTCCCAATCAGGAGTACCTTTCCTGTACCTAACTCTCGTGAGTAGTTTGTGCAGGGACTTTTTCCTGGTTTCTAATTTCTTAGTCCAGAAGGTGGCATTGCCCGCCACGCCCACTTTGCGTAGGGGACAGTTATCCTCAAAGGAGTCTCGGAGGTCCCTACACAGGGAATCAACTGCCGCCTCCAAGCCCTCCCCTTTACTGAGATCCTGCTCTATAGGACGGAGCCTGCTGCCTAGGTCCTCTTTAAAAGAAGCCCAATTTGCTTGCCTAGGATTTCTAACAAGGATTCCCTCTTTTTCCCCGTCAATCCTAAACGTTATATGTCTATGGTCGGACAGTGACGGTTCCAAGGATACTGTCCAGTCCTTGACCTCATTACAAATACCGACCGTGCTCAGTGTTATGTCTAGGACCTCATCCCTCACATTGTTTGAGAAGGTAGGAGTGTCGCCAACATTCAGAACCTCTAGGTTCGACGTCCCTAGAAATTCCATCAGCTCTTCACCACGTCTATTAGTGTTAGAGCTACCCCATAGGGTGTGATGGGCATTGCTATCACACCCCACGATAAGCTCGAGATTATTATCCCGACAATGAGACACAAGGTCCTCCATCTCTTTTGAGGGAGGAGGATCTCCTGAATCATACGGTAAGTACGCTGAGCATACCACTAAACTTCTTTCGATGCCTTGTTCTCTAAGGCGAATCACCACCGCAACCATGTCCCTAGTTGTAAAGTCCATTAGTTGCCATGCATTCATATTATTACATAATATGCACACTCTAGGCTTTGTCTCCGGAGCGCTACTAAAAATGGTATACCCTGGAATGTTAAGCCCGCTAATAATGCCATTCCTTATCCAGGGTTCCTGAATAAGAGCTATGTCATAGCGACCCCTAGTGATCGTCTGAGTAAGAACCCTAGAAGCCGCTATGCAATGCTGCAAATTAATTTGAATGAAAGAAATGTAACTCACCATTTTTTTTTTGGCAGTCCACCCTCGTGTGTTTGTAGCGAACCAACGTCTAGTTCCCCACGGTGGGGCCCCGTTCGTTGCCGCTACCCTCGCTGTGACTGTGGCGTTGATCCGTCTGCCACAGCATCCTGGCTCCCTCCAGTGCTGAGTCGGAGTCACTATCGAGTAGCTGCCCCTCACTCACTGGTGTGCTGCTCTGTGGCCCACTAGTTCCTGGTGTGGGCACATCCCTATCCAACTCCGGAGACTCCTGAGGAGTCTGTTCCTGCCGCTCGGTCCCCCTTGGAGGAGCCCGAGCAGCAACAACAGCCTCCCCAGGTGCCAGCTGCCCTTGGTCCCTAGGCTCCTGGCTCTCGCCTGGGCCCTGATCACCGCCGGCAGCAGCAGTCCCGCGTTGCTCTTTGTTCTTGCCCAGCAGAGTAAACACTGCTGAGCTCGCTCCGCAGTAGAGCCGCAGCCCCCTGCCTTCGATTACGCCCCAGCTAATGGAGTCAACGCTGAGGACCAGACGTACGCCTTTCGGCTCCATCTTAACCTCCATCACCCTCCACGAGCTGGGGTGTATCCCAGGATTTTGCCTGTCTAACCTCCTCAGGAGGATGTCCTCTTTCACGTGAGGGCCCGGGAACCAAGCCATCACCCTCCTGAAGACGGGCAGGTCCTCAAACCGCATCACCCTGAGTCGTGCTCCTTCCCAGGGCCTCAGGTTGCCAACCTGAGCCTGCAGCCACGTCTGCGAGAACTCGTTCTCGCAAACAAAGATGGCCGCCCCCCTCGAGAAGTAGCAGTCAGCGAACCTTGGAAGGGCCCCTTCAAGTGGGAGCCCGTCCATCAGTCCGCTCACTGACTCCTGGATGCTGAAGACTTGCGTCTCCACCAACTGAGCACTAGGGTAGTCCTCGGGAACGAATACCACCCTGTGCCCGGTTTGCGCCACTCTAGCGTAGCTAACGTGAGCGGAAGTGCGAGCTCTCTTCCGCGATGAGGCACCCTCCGGTGTCACACCCGCCGACCTCGGACGTTTCCCAGCAATGCTAGGCCCCGCCGAAGCCGCAGCTGCAACACCCGAAGGCGCCCTAGCCCGCACAGAAGCCGCAGCGCCCCCCGAAGCAGATGCCCCCGAAGAGGCATCTCGACTTCCGGAGCCCTGCCCCTCCTGCGCCAGCCTTAGCCTCCGGGCCCGCTTCTTCTGCGCTCCCGTCCTACCCTTTTTCTTCAGATTCAAGGTACCCACCCTCTTGGCGAGTTCCCTTGAAATATCTCTCACTTGCTCTTCGCCAGTGAGGGTTCTATCGGGGTCCCCTGGTGAGAGGCCACCCGGTTGCTGTTCGGGGTCCCCTGATGGGGGGCCCCCGGATTTGGGTTTATTATTGTTGGGTTTTTTACTCATAATAAATCCCACGAGTAAGGGGGAACTATATGGTCCACACTCGCGGCGCCCCCTGCACGAGTGTAAGGCTTGTTACTCTGGGAGGTCGCCTGGTATCCCAGAGGCTCCGTTAGCGACGGTGCACCCCCACCGCCACGCACCCTTTAGCACGGATCGCATGACACATTGGGTTGGGTTCTTCAGTTATCCTAGAGGACGTTCGGTGCGATCTCCTAGGCAAGGGTGCACTCACTTTTATCGTGAGTACACCCTCCCCCAGGAGCTGGCACCGATACTGGCAATGCTGTTGCCCATTGCCAGGGAGCCTTTCGGGGCTCCAGCCTAGATCCGCCAGGATTAGCTTCGTCAAATTTGACGAAGACAGGGGCCACTACGAGAAAGGTGCATTTCTGCACGGGGTAGGTGACACATTTGTCTCCTATCCACTCCTGGACGGTCTTGGGGGGCCTTGCGACCCCCCCTGAGAGTGAAGAGGCTCGAGTACCTGTAAAACTCTGGTGATCTCGAGCCTCCGCACTTCCTTGACCCCCCAAAAATAGGACGAAAGTTTCTGCTAAAATTTTAGTTAGCTCTTCAACCTGCAGCGTTTCAAATTAAACGTGCCCAGACACTATTCTCTCGCAGCGCTTCTACAGCGTTGTAGGCTTTGCCTTTATAGGCTTTGCGGGCGGCTGACCATTGTAAACAAAAGCTGTCCATTTTGACAATATTGAGCATTTCGGAACAAATTTAAAAGTGCGATATGGTTCAAAAAAATAACTGTACATAAGTGGAACCGCAGTGGAATAACAATTGAGAGCGGTTGTTGTAGTTTGCAGATGTGTGAAGAAAAGTAGAGAACAGCTACAGGCTTAAGTTATCTTTCTGTCTGAAGAATGCAACAAGTATTATTAGAAAATATAAGAAGAGTGAAAAGTAAATTTGATAACAAAAAATTTTTGGGCTTAACCGAGTGTGAGAAACTTATGATAGATCGAACTTTATCATAAATGAATAAGTGAATCCAGTTTCTTTACAGAATTTTCAATCCAACCAGTCCCACTGTACAGGGTGTATCAGCGATATGTTAGTGGACGATAACTGCTTTCCTATTTGAGATAGAAAAAAGTGTTTCAAATGAAAAATATGAAAGGCAATAAAATCTATGTTCTAAAAATGTTTACCATTATACAGAATGTCCAATAAATGTGCTACGTATCGAAGTTACATATTTTTAAATAGAAGCCCCTGTATATTATTGCATATTTAGATTCCTTAGTCGATTTCAGTGTGACTTTATGCATCATACATGATACAAATGAACCGTTTAGGCGCAAATCACCATTTTTGATATAAGTAGATGGTAGAAAAAAGTTGGATATCGCAGCGTCTATCAAACTTAGAACGCTGTGACTTTGCAGTGTGACTAAGCATGAAATGTGTCGACTTGGGTAGTACTGTCAAATTTGAATTCGTATTGTACTTCGTGAAATCGGTAGACTAATTAAGGGAATTTCAATCACAGATTGTCACTCACATTGTCAATTCCAGATTTTTTATAGTCGCGGCGATTATATAATTTAAAGGCTGTGATTTTGCGGTGCGACTAAGCATGAAATGTGTGACGTTAGGTCAGATAGTCAAATTCAAATTATTTGTACTAGAAATCAGTAGATTAATCAAGGAAATGTCAATCACAGGTAGCTTGATTATTACAAATTGGAATGCCTAATTTTTTTATACCATCAAGTGTAAAATTTGATAACCTTTCCAACAATGTAGGATTGTTGATGTCAATCTTTTTTAGTTTTCATTTTATTTCAAAATAGGTGACACATTTTTGAAGTTTTAGTAAACGACTATTAGCCCACCCTGTATTCTCATTTCTTTTCTTTTCTTGAAGCGAAAACAATAAACACTTCAACCGATAGCAAATATATTAGAAATTAAGTTTTTGCAAAAAACCGTTCTTGAGTACTTACTACTTACTATAAGATTCATATCTAAAATAGTCGCTCTCCAACCTTGATCTAATACTTAACAGCTCCTTCCATCTTCTGGGGATCACCAAAATTTTCAGTACATCAACCAATACAGTCACTAGTATACCAATCTGCTGGAAAAACACGCTCGATTCTTTCACGTTATTCCTCATTGTCATTGCTTCCAAGCAATAAAAACAAGTACAAAAGGCCAGAAGAATAAAACCCCATATCGTTACTATAACCTTTTTGATGTTTAAAGTTCTATATGAAGAAAAAAGTACACCATTCAGTGCTAAAACGTAATCTAGGTATCTGAATAGATTAGATCGTTCAGTAAGCATTGCTAAGGGCGTTATAAAAATATTCAGAGGGAGATTGACGTTATATAAGTGCTGATCCAGTGGCGGCGAAAAGAAGGATCCCATCGTTTTGAAAGGAAAAGCTCATTTCTAACTGGGGCATACTTCGTTGTAACTTTCAGCTTTTTCAATTTAGTAGTGCAATGATACCAGTGTAAGAAAATATAATTGTTGTTTCATCTTACCTGGCCACTTACTAATCATCATTTCTTGACAGGACGCTCCGTGAGACATTTATCCTTTATGCAGTCCAAGCGACCAGGTATTCTTAGTGAAAAAACTTTAGAGAGGATAGAAGAGAGAAAAGGAGCAAACGATTCACTTGAATATGATTGAAGATAATAGATCAATCGAAACGGTGTACTCAGAAATTGTATAGACAATGGAAGTCCAAAACAGACCTTTTTAAACATCTATCTTGTCTACAAACTTCAAACAATCATCATCATAGTCACAATGTCTTAACAGACATGCTGTGAACTCGTAAAAATGCATTAACTCGGAGCTAGAGTATTGCCGACACGAATATTATCAATACTTTTGAGAACTGTAGCTCGTCATCCTTCGCGATTTACTTTCAGTTCAGTGGCGCTCTTGATACTCATATCTAGCAACTGTTTCGTCGAATCCACCCAGCGTGTAGGGGAACGGCCACGGCGCCGCCCACTCGAGGCGTGACCCTGAACTACAAGTTTCTCCATATTATCGCTTCTGTGAATATGTCCGAAGAATGTAAGCATTCTCATCGACACAATGGAGGATAGTTTCTTTGGATTACCGAGCTCATCCAGTATGGAAACATTAGTTCGATGGGCGGTATAAGGAATTCTCAGCATTCTCCTCCACGTCCACATTTCAAAAGCATCTATGCGAGCTCAATCTGCCTTTTTAACAGTCCAAGTAGCCGAGGCATACAAAAATATGGAAAACACAAGAGACTGAACCAGTGACATTTTGGTAGCTTTAGTGATGCTATGGTAACGCCATATTTTAGTAAGCTTTGCATGGCCACCCGTGCCTGTTGAATACGCCGTCGAATCTCATTCTCACAGCTACCTGAATTGTCGATCAAAGAACCGAGGTACACAAAACTTTGAACCACCTCACAACGGCCTATTGACTTTATTTCCCGATGATTGTCATGCTCTCTATCTACTATAATAACCTTGGTCTTGTTGTAGTTAATACCAAGACCATATGCTGCACTGTGTTGTTCTAAAACGTTCAATAGAGCTACTAGTTCTTCCTGAGAAGCAGCAATAAGGGTTGTACCGTCAGCAAATCTTAAGTTAGATATTTTGCTTCCGCCAATAGTTGTTCCAGTTGTCCAATACCTGTCTCATCACAAATTCATAGTAAATGTTAAATAACATCGGAGATAATACGCGTCCCTGACGAACTCCTTTTCTGGTTGCTGTTTGACCAGACATGTTACCATCAATTCTTACACGAGCTGAGCTAGACTCATAGAGTTGCTGTATGAGAAATACTAAGTGGTAAGGGACTCCCATGGAGATAAGGATTTCCCGCAGTTTAGGCCACTTTACGTTATCAAACGCCTTAAAATAGTCCACAAAGCGGATAAAAACGGGAAAATAATGCTCTCTGGCTTTTTCAATAATCTGTCTTAAGCTTAAGATCTGTTCACGCGTATCGCGTCCTTTTACGAAACCCGCCTGCGCCTGAGAAATTTATCAGCCAATAAAACCCTCCAAACGAGACTGTAAAATATATAGTAGAACCTTGCTTGCATGAGAGATTAACGAAAGTAGGGGATAATTCTCTGGATTTGTTGGAGATCCTTTTTTATGAAGTGGAACAAAAATGGATGTGCACCATTCATCTGGCCAAACACCGGAGGACCAGACCCTCTTACAAACATTATATAAAAGAGAGATGCCCTCTTCACCCAAGCATTTTAATGTTTCGACAGAAATAGCATCAATATGTAGCTCTATTAGTTTTTAACTTGTTGAGGGCATGTTCTACTTCAGACAAAAGAATATCAGGTTCATATTCAAAATCCAATGAGAGGGCCTGAGGGCCATTCTCATGGTACAGGTTTTCGCAGTAATTTCGCCATACCTCAATAACCTCATGCAAGTTGGTAATTAGCTGTCCCTCGGGATTTTTAACAGCCCAAGGTTTGGGTTTAAAATCCCGACTGACGCATTTGACCTTAAAAAATATCTCTTTCACAATCGCTGTATATAAGAGTTCTTATCTCTTCGGCGTAGTCTCAAACCAGGCTTTGTGTATTCAGAACATCTTGATATTTTTTAAGATGGAAGTTGAATGTTTTTGATCGGGAGAGAATTTTAGAGGTGAGAGAGCTCCTGAAACGTCCTCAAATATGTTTATTCTTTTATAACTTTTGCAGTAAATAACTTAAGTTCCAAACCTTTCGAATTATTTTAGCAAGCAAATCAAAACCATTTATATCTACCTCTAAATTCACATTAACTAATTAATAGTCAATCGGGGACTAGCACTGTCACCGAAGTGACTACTAAGGCCCAGTTTCACATCATTGGTAGTCACTTAACCGACAGATGGAAGTTAACCAGTAGTTATCGGATCGCTCTGTTTCAGAAAGAAAACCAGTGGTTAAGCTTATTTATCTTCAAGTTGGCAGCACGGATGGGTCTCAGGGCACTTCCATAACTGTGGTCTGTGAATATCTTGAAAAAACCTTACCTTTGTATTCATATTTTTGACTTGTGTCATAACAGACTATAATCAAAATCCATCGACGTCTTAGACGTCAATGTCAAAATGCATGTTTTTATAACCTCCAAAGCAAGCTTATTGCCCAGTTTCACAATCATTGGTAACCCCTAGTAGTCACTTGACCGACAGATAGAAGTCAACCAGTAGTTATCGGAAAGTTCTGTTTCACAAAGAAAACCAATTGTTGAACTTATTTATTTTTAAGTTGGCACCACGGGTTGATCTCAGAGCACTGCCATAATGGTGTTCCGTGAATAAAAGCTATCCCTTTGACAAAGAAACCTAACCTTTCTTTTCATATTTTTGATTTATGTCATTACAGAGTATAATCAAAATCCATCGACGTCTTAGACGTCAGTATCAAAATCCATGTTTTTATAACCTCCAAAGCTGTCATCGATTGACCACAATAAACGCCAAGATAACCCATACCGCATCCTTGGGTTAATATAACTACTAGTTGACCAGAGCTTTTGACGTATACCGTCGATTATGAAATGGATTATTTTCGCTAACCACTAGTTTTCTTTTGACCACTAGTTAACTAGCTAGTGTGAAACTGGGCCTATGTGTCATCGGTTGACCACAACAAACGTCAGAGATAACCCACACTTTATCCTTGCCAGTAGCTTTTGACGTATACCGCCGATTATGAAACTCAATGTGTTCGCTAACCACTAGTTTTCTTTTAACCTCTAGTTAACTACCGATTGTGAAACTGGGCCTTAGTGACTTAAGCGTATATCCATTCATCTCTTCTAAATGTCATGAACTTTTCCAAAGAGTGGTTCTGCCGAATTAGAGTAAATATGAAGATTCAGAAAAACCGACGGCTGATGGCTTGGAGGAAGTCCTTGTGATTGCCTGGCGATCAAAATTCAGCCGCAGTGAAACATAGGCTCAGGAGTACGGAGCGTAGAAGCGGAGGCGCCCCAAGAGGTTCCACATAATTTTCGCAGGATGTTATTTCTGCTGTTTACTTTGGCTGTGATGGACCGAATATGTGTTTTAAACGACAGTGTCCTATCCAGTGTGACACCTAGGTATTTGGATGAGGGGTTATAGGGGAGCAAGGACCCGTTATGGTAAATCTTTAGCTCTCTGTTTGCCATTTTATTCTTAACGTGAAAAGACTACATTTTGCCCATACTTGGCCTCAGCTTCCATCTGCTGGAGTATGATCCCAATGGATTTTAAACTTAATGGGGGTACATAAATGATATGATACATGATATTCAGAGACATTAAAATGTTTAATTTTATTAATTAACGTTTCTCAGGATTCGTCAGTGTCTGTAAAATAGGAGAACGTCAGCCTGCCACTGATCAGATATTGCAGGTCATTATTTTTCAACATCGATATTGTATAGCGGCTTTGTGTGGAGCTACCTATCTCTGTGTGATAATTAAAAGCTGTGTGCAGAGCTAATTGCTTCCTTTTAAATGGAACTAGAAATTGTAATTTCACCACAATGCTGAATGGTGCCTTGCACAATTAATAATTGAGAGATACTTGTCGTTATTGACGATTTATTGGGAATAGAAAATCACTCATTTGTACAGGGTAGCTAAGAAATTAGTCAAAATCTAAAAGGAGCGCGGAATACTTATAAACGATGGCCGCATTCCACAGTTTTGCCTTGAATAATAACAACTTCACTGTATATTATTTAAATACATAACATTTTCAAAAATAGTACCTGTTTTTAAAAAAGTTGTTAGATCCCATGTTGAAAATTAGGTACAGAGCAGTTGTCATTTTGAGTAATCTAGCTAAAGTCACACACACACACACACATACTCATTTCCCTCTCTTGGCCATCAATAGCCAGGTGTATTTGTGTTCTTTGTAGGCTTTGTTACTGTTTCCCAGCGCCACTTTAGGAACAGCACTGTTAATTAGAATCCAACAGTGAATGGTCAGGTGGAGAATCTCGCCGAGGTTTATGGAAATTTACTTCTGATTGAAAAATCAGAAAATAAATTTCTGCCTACGGCGGGATTCGAACCCGGGACCTTGCGGCCACGAGTACTAGGCTCTACCCACTGAGCCACCCACCGGTTTTCAAGTGTGGTTTAACTAGAACCTTTCTTGATTTTTCCAGATCGTACATTGAAGGACGACGTTATTGTGGAGAATATCGAGGTTATAGATCTGAAGCTATACTGACCACATCATGTACACTTTGAGGTTCAGTTTTTGTCCCTTTGACTTTCATTAACGACATAGTAAATGATCTGCAATGTGAGTATTTGCTCTATGCTTACAACCTTAAGTTATTTGAAAGCATAAATACTGCAGATGATAGTAGGTATAAAATTACAGATAGATTTAGACCTTATAAATCAGTGGTGTAAGAACCTCCTTTAATAAAATTGATCAATATTTGCTTGAAAACTTGTTCAGTTCCAGAAATGTGGAAACTTTCAAAAGTATGCCCCATCCATAAGAGTGGAGATAGAAATTAGATTTCAAATTTCAGACCTATATCAATCATTTGTAATTTTTAAAAAGTTCTTGAGATGCTCATTTATGATAGATTATACAACCACATCAGTAGAAAAATTTGTCCTCAGCAGCACGGGTTTATGAAGGGACGTTCAACTGCAACGAATTTGATCAGTATCACCCAAATTATTGCAGATAATATAGATGGAAACTCCCAGACAGACGTTGTCTATACAGATCTATCTAAGGCATTTGACAAGATAAATCATAATATACTTTTAAAAAAACTGGGTGAGAATGGCATAACAGGTTCACTACTGGAGTTCTTTCAATTTTATCTTTACAATAGGAAGCAGTATGTGGCGCTTTATGGTCACAAATCATTGGAATATATAGCTACGTCAGGTGTTCCTCAAGGAAGCAATTTAGGACCGTTACTTTTTGTTATATTTATTAATGACGTAGCTAACAAGGTTGGAATAAACTGTCTACTTTATGCTGATGACCTAAAAATATACCAAGAAGTTAAACAAGAGGCTGACTGTCACATCCTTTTGAATAACCTCCGCAGCTTGGAACAATGGTGTTCGGAAAACCAATTAGCACTTAACTTGAATAAATGCAATGTTATGTCATTCACAATCAAAAAATATCCCATTATATTCGACTACTCACTGGGCGATGTCGTTCTTCATAGGCCACAACATTTTCGTGACTTGGGTGTTATTTTTGATGCTAAGCTGTCATTTGTACCGCATATTGACAATGTTATAGCTACAGCAAGTCGGACATATGGATGTATTGTTAGAAACTGCCGTAACTTCACCCAGACAGCACCTCTCAAAATTCTTTATTATCCATATGTTAGACCTATCTTGGAATATGCATCGCTGGTTTGGAATCCGTACCATTCAACGCATGTACAGAAACTTGAGTCGGTACAGAGGCGGTTTTTGAAATTCCTCTCCTTCAAAGTGGACGGCGTTTATCCACCTATAGGAATACCCCACGACTCCCTTCTTGAGAGACACTAATCTGCTGAGCAAATTTTCCTTAAACATTCGAAGAGTGTGCTCCAGAGCAAGTGACACTTTCCATCTGCCAACTGCCCGAACAGACATTAAACACTATCCACCTCTACTCAGTATGCTAAGGGAATGTAATACAATAGCTTGATATATTTAATAGCAGTGTATCAAATATTAAGCAGTATTTTTTGTAAGATTCTTGACTGTCACTGAATTTTCGTTACAACGTTTTTTGTTTCTTCTATTTTTAAGTTATTCATCAGTAAATAGAGTTAAGTACATGTATATCTCACCCTGTAATTGGTGTTAAACTGTTGGGTAGAGTAAATAAATAAATAAATAAATAAATAATATGTCTTTGAATATTGCTAAGTGTTGCTCGATGACGTTCACATGTAAAATTGAACCACTATATATTGATTTTAAGATTGGCGGCAATAAGTCTCAACGGGTAAACATACAGAGATTTGGAAGTTGTATTTGACTCCATGCTGGCATTTGAAGGTCGCATAGATATGATTACATCTAAAGCATACATAAACCTGGGTTTCGTCATTATCTATAGTAGACAATTCAATGATCCTAACACTCTAATTTTGCTATACTTTCCTTTTATCAGGTCTGTCCTTAAGAACCGCTCTATTATTTGGTACCCTGCTTATGATATTCATGTCCATAATATTAGAGACTCCAACGCCGCTTTGTGAAGTACTTATGGAACATAGGGGATTATGTCTAAGCTGAAAGAGGTGTACGTAATGATATACTTTTGAGTATATTCAATTTATCAATTTTAGGGAAACGTAGAAATTATGCTGCTGTGACATTTTTGTGTGTTAAATGGAGTTGTCCCTTTCAGGCATGTAGAATAAATAAATAAAAGAAAATAAACATGTTTTGAATAAATTACTCCAGATAAACAACACTTTATCCGCAGAATGAGGCCGAACAGGCTGAGTTTTTGGTGAGGCTTTTGTTTCAAGGTTCTAATGAAGCAGAAAAATATCTCATACGCCGACCCTTGTGCGTCTTGATGTATCGAAGGTCAAGTGTCATGAAAATCGGTTTTTCGCAAAAATCTCGCTTCCAGACCATCGGACGTCTTAGCGAAACTTACGTAAAATAGTATTCTCTACAAAATTGTTCCTACAAATTTTGTTCGTTCGTCTGACCGTTTTCGAGATATAGCGTAAAAATGCCGGTAGGCCATTGTTTTATGGGGAAATACTACAGAGCTATAACGATAAAAGCACCTTTCTCAATCTGTTAAACTAAAAATAAGTTTCCCATTATTAAAGCCATGTCTGCTGGTTTTCACGGGGTTGCCGTTTTTAGTACAATTGTACTACATTTAGTACTACCATCGCAATGAGAAAGGCACAGAGTAATAATAGGTGTTTGCCAATCAGTGAACTTTTGAAACCGTTCTAACAAGATGACTGCGTTCAATAAATCTTATTCAGTCTTTAGAAATATAATAAAATACAAAATAGCCACATAAATGAATAATGCATTCATATTTTATTCAAATCAAAATACATCCAAATATAGACCAATACCATATTCTATGTTTATTCAGGTAACAGATCTAAACATCGCTGAATATGAGTATGCGCACTTGACCACCTAGAATTAATAATACAATTAATAATACTTGTACAATCATTGAAACGTTCATTGTAGAATGTGGGAGTCATTTGAGCATTTCTAGTACTGAATATCATTTTCTGTTCTTGCTTCACTATTTTCAGCGTGATGCATTTGGTTCTTTATGCAATATATGTATTTGAAAGAAAGAAACTCAAAACACGTGGTTGATTTATTTTTAGAGCGGTTTCAATTTTTGGAAAATTGTTGTGTAACGAGTTTACGTACGAAAATATCTGTAGAAGTGTACAGAATATCATTAGGAAAGGTTGACATACATTACCTTTTTGGGTATTAATTTGATTAGAGGACATTTTTGGCAGTATATTATACAATAATATCTTTGCTAAAGACAACACTTACTGAGACTGCTGTATTCAATGTCAAAGGATAGAACTTTCCTGCGGTCAGATACATAGGTTTTTCCATTCTTGCTATCATTATCATAATGCATGTCTTGAATCTTTTACTACCGCTGTACCAGTCACATTCATATACAACACGTCTATAAGTATAGCACTAAAAGTAAGAGGACAGTAAACGTACAGGGTGAGTCAAGCTCAACGCCTCAGATTCTTGTGAACAAACTATACCTCTTTTGAGGAAATTAACTTTGCGAGTATATGTAGGTCGAGTAAGACATTTTAAAAATGATAATTTTTATACAGGGTGTCTACTGAAAGCGTGACATATCAAAGTTGTTTTTTTAAATGGAACACTCTGTATATTACTGCATATTTAGATTCCTGAGTTAATTCTAGAGCGACTTTATGTATCACATATGAGACTTAAAACCTTTTAGGTGCAAATCACAATTTTTGATATTAGTAGCTATAATAAAATATGACAGCAATTATAAAACTTAGAAGGCTACGACTTTGCCGTGTGACTAAGCATAAAATGCGTCAGCTTAGATTAAGCGGCCAAATTTGAATTGTTTTTGTTCTTGGAGAAATCTATAGAATTACTAAGGATACTCCAATCAAAGATAACTTGATTTTTTCGAATAAGAATGCCTAATTTTTATCATACAGTCAAATCGGTGCTATTCAATTTTTCTATCTATAAGCAACCTAGCAGGCCATGAAACGTAGCAGAAAGATACAGACGAACTAGACTAAATCAACAAGATTATAAAAATTATTTACAACACAAAGATCTATACATATATAATTTTTCATAGTCTATTAACTACTGCGATGTACTACACCTTTTCCAGCTGTAGTTTCGAAAGCGTCAAGTGATAACTCAAAATGGTCAAGTTAACTTTACAACTCGTCAATTGTAAATTCAAACTGACAGGTATAAATTACACCTTACATATTTTGAAATGAAAGGAAAACTACATCGAATGTAACGATACATCTGACGAGAGTTTTGCAAATCCTTCTGTATCTATTAGTATAAGGTCGCCGAAAATGAACAATGGATAAAAATCTGTTAAAATTATAAATTATAATCTACCTGGCAGAAAATTAAAATATGACTTGTCGGTACACTGAATTTGAAAGACTCGGCTACTTTTGACTTGACGGAAATTACTCCTTTTTTATACCATTAAATGTCCCACATTACTCCAAAAGAGAACTTGGGGAATTATAATTAAAAACTTTGTTGTATGTCAAGTCCACATAACAATAATCCATGCAGCATTATCTAAACATGTTCAGATTGTATTTTTGACTTACCATTTCAGTGATACTGCTGCCAAAATAGCAATACATAGTAAGTTGTATGATGCATGAAATGATGAACTGCACAATGCACCAGAATAATGGATTGTCAGGTGTTAATGTAGATGCTATGATGAGATTTGAAGCTATCATGAATAGAGAAGATGCGGTTTGGAGTAAGGTGATCAGACAGAATGTATCTTCTATATCTTCGTGTACTCTACGGTAAATAAAATATTAGTTATCCAAGTGCAAGAACTATTTATTACTATCTACTCTAGTGATTTCGCTGAAGAAATCAAGTACAGTGCTTTTCAGTTATTGAAATGTAGTAAAATACAGATATGGTATAAAGTTAAAACTCTTTAAAACTCAATACATGTACTTTTTCGAATTAATTGTTAATGACCATCTTCTAGTGTGTTGCAGAATATTTATTTATTTTTTATTTATATAATATGTATAGTTGAAGAAGCTTCAGTCGGATATGCAGTCAAAATCGAAAGATGGCCCACTGAAAAAATAAGAAGATTGATATTTCTTCTATGTCCTGTTAATGTTTATGGAACTCTTCATGCAGGAGAAAATACCTTGAGGCTGAAAAATAGAAACATCATCTTGACTGAAGAACTAGATATGTTTAAAAACCTTTCCAACATATTGTGTATTAAAACTTATAAATTCAAGCTAGGATTCACCCTAAAGGAAACAGGGAGTGTGAACCCTATTTTTACATATCCATAACCTAAAGTTAATCCTTTGACAGTGAGCACTGTTTGATAGTTTCGATAGACACATAGATAGATAGTTTATTTGCAACAGGTACAATCACCCAATTACAGGAATTAATTTAATTTACTCAGGACAAGTACAATTTAAACTACATACTAAAACTATAATAAGTAGATTAAAAAAAATCTGAAATTCCGGGCTACATAATATTACTCTCTAATGTAGGTTTGTATAGACAATCACATATCGTGAGAGAGATCAAGAGTACTATGCTAATAGTAATACCTGATTGTCATTGTTACTGTCAAGTTTACCTCATCAAAGAAGCCATATGAAGGTTGCACTTCTTTATCTCCAGATACATTCCAGCTTCCAGTTCTGGAATTTCATCATCTCGAAATGCTCCGAGATGTTCAGATAGATTCAATCTCTTGAGGGTTCTTTCTCTGATTGTTCGGGTTGCTTCGCATAATATTTGCAAGTTGGTTTTCAAGCAGATTAATAGCAGCGTTAGCAAAGCGTCGTATGCTGCAAAATAAGATTTAAAAGATTTTATACAATGTGCATCGCAATATTGTCGACAAAGCTTGAGGCGCATTCACACGGTTCAAATTAGATGATCACTTTGGATGAATCATCCAAAGTGAAATAAAAATGAATCGTCTCTTCTTCTTCAGGTATAATCTCCATTTAATGAAGGTTGGCGACAATTTCGGCGTACTAATTTCGGTCTTGAGTGGTACGAATTAAAAATGATGTGTTCATACCAGTCCAATCGCGTATGTTTGTTAACCATGAATGTTGTCTGCGACCAGGACCACGTTTACTTTCGATTTTACTTCCCACACCGATAGGTGAGGGGAGTATTGTGATCGCGAAAATTTTCGATTTTGAAATATTATACTTTTTGGGCGTTTTATGATGCCTACCTAACAAAAATTCACGTCACTCATTGCCGTCGGTATGTCTGTCAGTCTGTCTGTCGGTCTGTCTGTCTGTCTGTTGGCGTTTTTCTAGCCTCCTAATCTCAGTAACCGCTACATGGATTTTGATGAAATTTGAGTAGCGATATGGTGTGGGGTCGTAGTGGGTAATGCTGCTACATTTTTGAAAATCGGTGCATGGGCGGCGGAGTAATTAGCAAAAAACGAAAATTTTCAAATATTCCTCAAACTTCGTTTTTACGCGTTTCAGGGGTTCCTGATCATTTTCTATTTTTTTTGGGTGGGGGTGAAATTGGGGTGGTTTGGGTGGTGGGAGGTTGTAAAGCTGAAAAATTTGTTGTAATCATAATAGGCTGTCTACTGACCTAAGAGAGAAAGACCTAGCGGTATAATACACTTTTTTAGGTCCATCCGAACATTGCCTTGTCTATTACAGGGACCAAGGGTCTTAGAGAATTTTCCGATGTATACGTGCGAGTATTGCTTTAGATCGTTCTATATTTATAATGTGGAAACTACAGAATTGATGTTCATGAAATTTCGGCACAGTATTACTACTTTAGCGAGGATGAAAAATGCGTCTGATTTTTAGAAATCGTCTCAGTGGCGGCGCAGCAATATTAAAAAAACTAAAAATATGAAAACAGCTCAAACTTCATTTTTAGGCGATTTAGGTGTTTCTGATCATTTTCTACTTTTTTTTTTGGGTGGGGGTGAAGTTGGGGTGGTTCGGGAGTGGGGGGTTGTAAAACTCAAAAATTTGGTGTATTAATGATAGGTTTTCCATTGACCTGTGAAAAAAGTACCTAGTAGTTTTTGCGGTCGGGCGAGCGATGATTTGGTTGCAAGGGCATCTAGACTATAACTTCATGCTATGGGAAAATAATAAAACTGGTATCATCGGAATGGGTGGGAAGTACTGAGTCAATCAACTTGACTACATTTTTTCCGTCTATTATTAGTTTTAGTATATCATACTTGTTGTTCCGGTATATGTGGCCCAGATGAATCGTTGAATCGTCTAAACTAATATTCATTGAAAGTGATAATCCAGGATAACGATTCATTGAAGTTGAAGCATGCTTCACTTTTGAGGATTCGTCGCACACGATTTATCCACGGCCTTATCCACCAATGCCTGTTTCTCTTTCGCTTTATATTTTTTAGTTTACCTAAGGGGTTAGGGTATAGCGCGCGAACTCGATATTCCAAGAAAATACGTATTCTCGTGTTATCGGTTCCTTGAGAATGTGTGTCTAAAATAAAATGATGTGAGGTAAGTCCGAAGGTCGCCTTGCGATACTGCTGACGGCCGACCGCCGCGAAGACGATTTCGCATCGAGAGGAGCCGAGAGTGACCGACCGGTGGCCTACTGATAGTATGACGTTACATTCAAACTCACAATAACAATTCAAAAAGGAAACTGAAGGAGAAAGCTTGCACTAGGTCGATTCAGTGGCCTTGTTTTGATATCATGTTGGGTTGTTAAATTACAGATCATTAAATAATGCATGATTTTTGCATTGCGAGTTTTTTGCACACAAGAAACTTTTTTGAAAAAATCGCTCCGAATTATCCTTCATTGAGGTCTTAACTATCACCTTCTAAAATGTTATGTACGTGGTGTGAAAAACAAGTGAGTTGTGCGTGTACTTGCGAATCCGTATTTTATATGGAAAATACATATTTATAAATGTGTGTATGCACCGTCAAGGAGAAAGAAAGAGCAGCCAAGTAAAATAATTGGTCATTATAGTTATTGGGAACCATTTATCTATTTCTTAATACTGCACATGCTCAAAATAACGATAGCCAAGAAATTCGTTATTTCTGGTTGTCCAAAAACTCAATGTCTCAAAATAAAAAGTACTTGAAAAGCTGGAGCTGTTGAAATACTTCCATAGCAGTTTTGATATAATATGTTTGGATTCCAAGCCCTTTCAAGTCGCCTGAAAATCCAAGAAAGAGACAATAGCCCTTAGTTTCTCCAACAGATATGACCTTGACCACAGGCTAATCATAGGACATTTTCAGTTTGACATATTTTTGCAGTTCCGTAGGTCAGAGGTCACCCTCGCCCACAGAATATGTTACTTGCTACGTCTGGCTATGAATGTAGTGGGAATATAGGATGTATGAGGGGTTAGGTGTCTCAACTAATCGCTTTGCCCATATATATCTTCTCTGCTTTGGGGATTTCGCACTCTAGATCCAACATTACCAGTCGTGTATAGCCGTCATTTAGTAAAAAAGAAATTTAGGTTAAGTAATGAGTTTTTTTATTATCACGGGCGGATTATGGACTTCAAGGGGGGCGGACCAGTGGCGCTTGAATTTCATGAGGAACTGGACGCGCTATAATTTTCTGAAGAGCAAAGAAAAGCTCTCAAACCAACCTTTGCTGTTTATATTAATATTCTGGCTTTCCATTACAGGTCTAGGGAGGGCAGACCAGCGCTGCTGCAGTCTGGAGAGCAAAAAAAGCTTAAATTTTGGTATTTATATAAATATAGTATGCTTTCGCAGAGCTCTAGGGGGGCGTACATCCCCCTCGCCCCCCTCTAAATCCGCCACTGTTTATTATCGGTTGCTTAATGTGAGATCACTTATAAAGTACTAAATAACTGTTTGTGATGTCATGTTACAATTTAATTGAAGTAACCAAATTGGTACAAATGCTTACCAGCAATATACAAGCCCATAATGCCCATTCCAAGATCCATGATAACTAGAGCCAACTTACAACTGTACGTAGTGTCGGTTTCAAATGGGATCATGTAATAATGAGGCATAAAGTCATAGCAACTAGCATTTTGAAAATATACATAGGGCTGCTCTTCATTCAAGCGTTTCTGTGCTGAATAGTGAGATGTTCCTCCAACCATATAGTAGATCACGAATAGAATGATTACGAACCGACTGCAGAAGATCTTCGTTTGTTCCACCAACTTTTCGGGTGAAAAGGCCTCTGTAAAGGAGTACTACATTTTATATTTTTCAATTAAAGCTATATAACTCAATAATTTTATATATAGGAGCGCGACACCTTTTTAACATGTTTTATTAGCTTTACCTGTATGTTTGTTTGTATGTATGTTTATAACTGACTCCTGTGGACTCAATTTTGACCCACTTTAACCGACCAGATTTAATTTAAAATGTGTACACTTATCAAGAACCAGTGAGAAAGCAATGCATAATTTAAGTTTGTCTCATTAGTCTGATCAGGATTGTCGAATTGAAGTCCTGGGGCATTTCGCCGTTTAGTCCAAAAAATAGTGAATTTGATAGACGTCTGTCCTTTAATTTTGAGAAATGGTGACCAATACAAAAAATTCAAACTTGAAATGAAATTGATGCATTAATACTGTATTTTGGAGTAAAATTGACAGATAAAACTTGAAGATGGCGGCTCGGTGCCATTCTGAAGAAAAGGTCAAATTGAAAGGGGGGGTCTTGTGACACATCTTTTTCAAGCTCCTAATAAACCCTTCACAACATTAGAATACGAAGTCAATATCTTCAGCTCCTACAAAATGGCGGAAATTTTAATAATTGCCTGAGACAAACACGTTAATATCGATGCTTACCTTTTATTTTTTGAATCAGTCAATTCAAAGAATTGAAAATTGGGATAATGAAATTGATGTATAATTGATGCATTTTGGAGTAAAATTGACAGATGAAACTTACAAGATGGCGGCTTGGCGCGATTTTAAAAAGAGATCAAATTGAAAGGGGGATCTTGTGACACATGTTTTTGAAAGCTCCTCCTACAAAATGAATAGTTACCTGATACAAACACGTTCCGCCATTTTGTAGGAGATACCTATAGACTACATATTTTAGGGTTGTGAAGGATTGCTCATGAGCTTCAAAAAGATGTGTCACAAGACCCCCCTTTCAATTTAATTTCAAGATGGCGGCTCGGCGGAGCTTCAAAGAGATGTATCACAAGACCCGGGAGACGCCATCCTGAAAGTTTCATCTGTCAGTTTTACTTCAAAATATAGTATTCATGCATCAATTTCATTATCCCAAGTTTCGATGTTTTGAGTTGACCCGTTCAAAAAATAAAAGGGGAGGGGAGATCAAAGAACAGCACTGTACATAGGTACATATATTGAGTTATAATCCTGCGTTCTCCAGCATCTTCCATTGTTTTAGGATTTAGCTCTTTAAAATGTTTCAGCCACTGTAATGTCATATCAGTTTTGATACAAGGCATATAATATCTCGTGGTTTTTAACCAACTGACAATGACAAATGATGAAAGGGTAAAATTTAAAAAAAAAGTTAGTTTCTTGAGTCCCGTAGGTACAAACATATGTAATTTTTGTGTGAGCTTCCTCAAATTACGCGCCTTAATTTCAATACCAAATTCCAGCCATTGTCCTTAAACGCTGTGCCGCTGAGCTTGCACCTATTCTTTGCAAGCTCTTCAAACTATCGTATCAACGAGGCGTATTTCCCGCTTCGTGGAAGATTGGCTGCGTACAACCCATCCCTAAGAAAGGCAAAAAAACTGATCCCACCAATTATAGACCTGTGGCTCTTCTCAGCATCATGTCTAAGGTTATGGAGACTGTCCTTAACACACAGCTCCTGAAATACCTGGACAACAATAGCATCATAAATGATCGCCAGTATGGCTTCCGTAAGCACAGGTCTACAGGTGACCTCCTTGCCTACGTCACCCACTTGTGGAACAGAGCAATAGATAATCATGGCGAATCCCGTGTTGTTGCACTTGATATATCGAAAGCTTTCGACAGAGTATGGCATGACGGATTTCTGGTCAAGCTTGCTGCGTATGGACTACCACCTGGCCTGCGCCAGTGGCTGAATAGCTTTTTGAACGACCGATCTCTGTTTGTTGTAGTCGAGGGCTGTTCATCAGACGTATTTTCAATAAACGCCGGTGTTCCTCAGGGATCTGTCCTATCCCATACACTGTTTCTGCTGTACATCAACGAGCTGCTGGAACTAACATCCAATCCAATCTACAGCTTCGCAGATGACAGTACATTAGTGTCGTGCATGGAACCAGGCAAGCCACTATCATCCCAGGAGACGTTACGTCGGCGACAGCAGCATGCCTCACAGATCAACGCAGATATCAAAACAATTGTCGAGTGGGGATTAGCAAATAAAGTACAGTTCAACGTACAAAAAACTCAGGCAACAACACTTACAAAGAAGCCTCACGATGGCTTACCAACCGTGGAAATGGAGGGTCACCCCATAGTCGAATCACCTTCCGTCAAGCTTTTGGGAATCAACATCAACAATAACATGTCCTGGCACGACCACGTCGTCAGTATTGCTAAAACGGCATCCCAGAAGCTTGGAATTTTGTTCCGCTGTAGGAAGTTGTATACACCAGAGCAACTGCTGCTGATCTACAAGGCACAGATCCGACCATCGCTGGAGTATTGCTCCCATGTGTGGCGCTCCAAAGCACTCTCTAAAGCTTCTGGACACTATCCAGAAAAGAGCGATTAGACTAATCGGTACGCCTAACCTCGCAAAGGACCTCCACAGCCTGGAACATCGAAGGAGGGTGGCTGACCTGTCCCTGTTTTACAGATTCTATCACGGAAGATGTTCGAGTGAGCTCTCTCAGATAATAACACCACAGGCCGTCCGAACCAGGAACACTAGAGAAGCTCTGCGAGCTCATCCTTACCAGGTCGAGGTCCTTACCTGCAGCGTTTCAAATCTAACGTGAACCGATACGTATCCTCTCGCAGCGCTTCTACAGCGCCATAGGCTTTCAGCCTTTACGGGAGGCCGACCATAAAAAAAAATTCGTTAAAGTAGCGGATATTGAGGACGATATTTTGATGGACATATTTTTGAGATAGTTGCTCCAAAAGGAGATTTCCAGCTAAGGTTAGATGTTAGATTTCATGTGACCGTAAGATGGATACTACGTATTATTATCTCCGACAAGTAGTCCGTATTTTATGTGTTATCGAGAAAAATTTTGTACCCTTTCAGATATAGAAACACACAGTGTGACATGATTACCATTTGATTCATAGCTAAATTCTGTAGACTGCAGCCTCCTTTTGATATCATCTATTTTCTGCCGCCCAGCAATGACAGAAAACTTGATCAAACCCAAAATATGGGCAACCATTACTCCGAAGTGCTATAAAAAAGTATAAACATTAACATCAAACACATTTGAAACAAAAGAAGTAGTGTGCAGGAAAAGTACTTAAGCGAGCATGTATAAGTCTTTATGAGGTTCTCTAATTTCAAATATGCAAAGAGCAGGATAATTTGCAGTGACTCACTGTTCGATATAAACGACAGTATTTGTAATGATGCTCAAGCAGAAGAAACTTGCAAATCAGTATGTTTTTTGAAGAGAACAATGTACAGGTGTGGCATCCTATAAAGCACCATACATTTGGCATTTGTTAATAATTTTAGAGGAAAACTTCAAGTTGTAATTTAAAATGGATTCGTGTTATTTAGTGTCTTGTATCCGTAGATTTTCAGCTATGTATGGATTAATCTTTGGTGTCCACATGAAGCATAAATCGACAAAAATTCGTTCCTCTATAGACAATATAGACCAGTTGTTTGCGCAGTGAACCACACCTTCCTCTGCCTAATATCGTATTGAGGCGATTTGCAACAGCGTAGGTGGGTGCTGCAGGATCTTGTTCATTATATCAAAAATTTTGGTCTTCGGGATCATATAGATGAGGCGTACCGGTATCACTGGGATGTCGCCGAAAAGCTTTTGACTCGAGCAGACGTCGAAAAGTCCCAGAAAAGAATATTTCGTTGCGTGGACTGCGATTAGGGTATCGCCGCCGTCTGTATTCCGCGCGAGCAGCCGCCACGCTTCCATTGCAGAAACCGTATACGAACACAATGTCCATAATATCTCCATTTGTAAACATTATGAACACTAGTGAACACACTGTAGATCGATCGTGAAAGTACTTACGCTAAAGCTGAAACTGTAGATGATTTCCGTGCACGCGTGACCACCGTCGTCGTTGTCCGTTCTAAAAGTAGAGACGCAGCTGTCACAACCCACTGGATCTTAACTTGCGCAGGCGTGCGTTCATTATTGTCATGAACTCTACAGTTTCAGCTTTTGCGTACCTACATACATAATTGATCCATAGTGTGTTTACTAAAGATATCATAATTAATTTTAGATTTACTTTGTTCTGGAGGATTTACGACCTCTCATTTGTAGATGATTGAAAATCTACGGATGCACGATATTTTATAACGTGGCAGGGGCGTATCCAGACCTCAGTCTTGGGGGGGGGGGTAGCGGGGCATAAAGTTGTGTGTGCTTTCACCATTTTTTGTAATACCTTCGTGAAGGACGTTGATGCAAGAGAAAAGGAAAATCTTAATAGTATTAAAATAAAAAAGAACATATAAACAGCAAGTGAAACAATGGAGTATCAGGTATTTTAGGGAGTTGAAATAAAAAATCTATTGATGCATTAATCAATTTCAATTTTACGGAATACAAATATAATATGTGATACGTATCATCCGTGAACATTTTATTGGCACAGCATACAAAATTAAACAATCATGAACACTCAACAGTCTGGTACCCTAGTAGCCACAACATGTACTCCATTTTTTTTAATTAGTGTTTTCTAATCGGTGCAGTTTTCAAAAGAGGTAGTTAATGAGTTAGGTAAATTTTTGTGACAAGCTACCACGTTGTATAGGACATTCAACTGATTATGTAACAATGGGAATATATTTGATATGCACCACTGTAATAATGCAAAACAAACCCTTTTGTAATTGAGTTACTGCAAAAAAGACTTTTTTCAGTGCGACAATTGGTTAGATAAATAAGTCAAAGTTTAATCGAGCTTTTTTTTCGGAAATCTTGGGAGGGGTAATTACCCCTGTTACCCCCCCTTGTATACGCCTGTGTAACGTGATTACACCTTTTCCAGCTATAATTTCTGAAGCGTCAAGTGATAATTCAAAACGATCAAGTTAATTTTCCAACTCGTCACTTGTAATTTCAAACTGTCAGGTTTAATTCCTGTCAGTTTGAATTTGCAATTGACGAGTTGGAAAATTAACTTGATGGTTTTGAATTATGACTTGACGCTTTAGAAGGTACAGCTGGAAAAGGTGTAGAAATTTTTAAGGGATTACCTAGCGACTTTGGAAGACGAATCCATCTTAAATTACAAATTAAATATTTCTTTCAAAATCAGACAATTTTAGGACCCTATATACCGAATTTTTGGTTAACCGATCACGTTTTATGACTAGTGATATGAGTATTTGAATAGTACATTATTAAAATACCCAAATAAAAATTAAAAATCCGAAAAGAGATTTTTGAAAAACGCGCTGTTGAAAGTTTGTTCTCTCGGCGTTCCATTATGCTTTTAGCATCTTATTGCCTGTGGTTACCAGATTTACAACAAGTTAGTGTTACTAATGGATAACTAGAAAGATGGGCATGTTAATTATTTAACGATTTTTTAATATAATTTGATTTCTTTTAACGTTTCTTGAAGTCACTTTTCAGCACATGTTGATTTTGACTCTATCTCGCGAAGTGTTTGATACCTACATGATCATTTTCTTTTAGTCTATAAGGACATGGTAGCATATTCTGTAAGAAGTAATGCCAAAAATTCCAAAATCCGACAATAACATTTTGTTTTATTAGGGTTTTCGTTTAGAGGTCTGCATTGAATGAAAATCTCTAAAAATCAATTTATCTCAAAATCGGACCCTACATTATATGACTTTTTTTGGAAAGTTTTCTCCTAAAATATTGTTCACTCATCATAGAACAACCTGTATAATAAATAGTATAGGAATACTATGACGAAATGTTGTATATAACAAAAGTAAATTTTATGACGAATTTGGTCACTTACAACCTTCAGGGTGGTTTTGCTAGATTATTTAAGTAGATTAGATATTTAGGTGCTAAAAGGAATACTGCTGCTTTCAGATACGACTTCATGTCTTAGCAATAGTGTTGCCATCCGTACTGTTAAAAACAGTAACATACTGTTTTTCGCTAAGTATATAATACTTTTTACTGTTTCACTTGAAAAAAGTATCTTATACCCTGTTTTATATAAACATTGATCCCCGAGCTTTATCCGCAGCCATAAAGAAGGTTTTATCAAGATGAGCACTGGCAAAAATGAGGTCATCATCATCATAGTCACAATGTCTTAACAGACATGTTGTGAACTCGTAAAATGCATTAAGTCGGAGCTAGAGTATTGCCGACGCGAATATTATCAATAGTTTTTAGAACTGTAGCTCGCCATCGTTCGCGATTTACTGTCAGTTTAGTGGCGCGCTTGATACTCATATCCAGCAACTGTTTCGTCGTATCCACCCAGCGTGTAGGAGGACGGCCACGGCGCCGCCCACTCGGGGCATGACCCTGAACTACAAGTTTCTCCATATTATCACTTCTTTGTATATGTCCGAAGAATGTAAGCATTCTCATCAACACAATGGAGGATAGTCTCTTTGGATTACCGAGCTCATCCAGTATGGAAACGTTAGTTCGATGGGCGGTATAAGGAACTCTCAGCATTCTCCTCCATGTCCACATTTCAAAAGCAAAAATGAAGTCATTTGCTGGTAAATGCTTCAGAAGAATTCGTTAATATCACCAAAATAATTTCATATTGACTTTCTGTTCGGCATTCATAGTAAGGGTATTTTCTGTGAGGAGTACGAAGTGGCGAGATCCTAGGAGCCGAGCCTCAATTAATTTAATGAAAAATGAGCCACTCTTATATTTTAATTTTGACCTAAAATATGATGAGACCTTCTGAAATGATAGTTTTCTGATAAGCTTTGCGGAAAGCTCCAAAAAGTATGTGTTTAAAACAAGAACAAAATAAAATACTGTGTTTTTTCTCCAAATACTGTTTTTTCGTCATTTAATCCTATTATACTTTTTTTTACAAAAAAAAGTTGGTCACCTACGATATCGGGAGTAGAAATAACGCAACTACACATATTTACCTGGACGAAAAGCGTCAAGTCGCTGAGTATGTGGTAACAGCCGACCACTTCCAAGTAACACCAAACAATGGCATACGTAAATACCACAGCATCCCATGTATAGATGAACACGTTTAGGAGTTTGTCTTTCTTAGGTAGAAAAGGGATACCGATAACCTGGCTGAGCAAGTTCAACGTGGCGAAAAAATCACCATTCTTCCTAGACTTCATGCTGTACGTTACTACTAAAGGCAAGGCTAAAACTTTTGCTATTTAAAAGGACAATTAGACGTGAATGGTATAATTATAGCGCGTTTTTTATGTATTGTTAGCTTTGAGCAACGGTGTTTAGGTGTAATAATTACAAAGTGTGCAGTAGGAGTAGGGTTCTTAGTTGATTCTGTACCTTTTTTATTAGATATGGTATTGGAGGTATCTTTTATGAATCATTTATTAGATATTTCTTTTGTGAAAAACTGTAAGATATCAATACTTAAGGGTTTTTTATATGACTGCTCCTCATTATAATGTTTCATGCGCACTATTGAAGTTCTCTTTCAACAAAAAAGATATTTGGATATTCTTGTATTTCTCTTCAAAATTTGACATCAAGCCGCTAGACTCAAGACTTCCCATGCTTTCTCTGCACTAACAAGGTTTCGAAAGTTCATTACGTTCAAGTTACATGTTGTACAATTATCAAGAATAATGAATCAGTAAAAACGTATTCACTATTCCACTCATCCTCCCCCATCGACTTTGATCACAATTTGGCTCCTTAAAAGTAAGTACCAGGATGTATCAGAAAATTATCGAAAGATGCAATAATATAACCATTAAATGTTCATTTAAAAGCCTCTAACAACTATCCTTCAAAGTATTTACACCATATTTATCCAAAAACGTAACACCAATTCACATTGTTAGAAGTTTGATTTAAGCTAATCTGGTGATCATGTTGAGCTAAGTCGTTAATTTATGCAACTTTTATGCACCAATTTAATTTTTATTTAAAAGTATTTAACAACTACCCTCCAAAGTATTTACCAACACATTTATCCAAAAAATCAGATACATCACTTCAACATTCCTACCACTGCACACTTTGAAACTTCAACTTAGAGTCGTAATGATGAAACCACCTTACGCCACATGTATGTAACCACACTATTTGAAAACTGTTGACACTCCTGACAGTTGTATTGTGTAAGACTTTCGCAGCCATGATCCGATGAACTGTTGATTCTTGGGCTGTTCGGCCGGCGTCGACACGCTCCGCCACCTTGGTGTCGGCGCGCTTGGCTGCTGCTTGACGTTTCGCCAACACGACTGGTCGGCATCCTAAAAAGCTGATGTCACCTGAGGATGCCGACCAATAATCAACAGTTCATCATTCCTGACAATTTGTCACTTGATTCGCTTTTTGTTCATATTAGACTCCTTTTTGCCACGCTACCTTCCAGTAGGTACTCCTCATCGATAATTTTTTGAGTCGAACCGTAAGACAAATTTACACTAATAGAAATTTGATTTAAACTAATCTGGTGATGATGTTAAGCCAAGTATATCGATCGAGGTTCATCTTCAACTGATTCACAACCGTATTAAACTTGTTATGCCATCTGGGTTGTTTCAAAAGTTCAGCTTTGTTATTGCATATTTTTCATCCACTTTCATTTGTTCGGTGGTTATTCAAAACAGCGACATTTCAATAACCTATTAATTTCTAAATCAAAGCCTACTTGAGCGAAATTACATTAAAGATAAAGCTCATATCTCATTTTATGTGTTTAGCTTGGAAAGAAGTGACAGCACCAGTATTGTTATAACCATAGCCAAGGCTAAACTTTGTTGCTCATGCCCCTCATGGTTTTTCGGAATAAAGACGATATTATTATTATTACTATAGTTATATACAGGCATAGCATAGCATATAGGGTGCTCTATGATGAGTGGAAGATACTTTGGGAGAACAAAACGGAAACCTTATTAAAACAAAATTTTGTTGTCGGCTTTTGGAATTTTTGATATTAGTTCTTAGAAAATATGCTATCGTCTATAGTCACTAATGACTAAAGAAAAGTGATCATGTATCAAACACTTCACGAGATAGTGTTAAAATCAGCAAAAGTGTGAAAAGTGACATCAAGGAACGTTACAAAAAATGGATTTGTCTTAAAAAGTCACCAGATAATTAACGTGCACTTTACGGTAAAAACATGCCCATCTTTCTAGTTATGAATTGGTACCACAAACTTAATGTAAATGTGGTAAATGCAGGTAATAAGGTTGCATTTAAGCTCTAAAAGCATAATGGATCTCAGGGAGTATAAAATTTCAACAGACCCTTTGGCAAAAACTTGTCATCGGATTTTTAATATTTGTTATGGGTACTTGAATAATATGATATGACATCATGATAGATCCTAAAAAGTGATCGGATAACCAAAACCCCGGTATAGGGTCTCAAAATTGTATAATTTTAGAAGAAAACTTCAAGCTGTAACATAAAACGGATTCGTATTAAAGAGTCGCTAGGCAAGCAAGCGGAACATGCAGGCTACGTTACAAAGTATCTTTTATCCGTAGATTTTCAGTTATCCATCCAAAGAAGCAGTTTTTCAGACTGCAATATTGGAATATTTTAAATTTTTAGATTTACTAACATCTCATTCTATGGATGAAACTGTATCATGAAATCACCAACCAGTAAAGAATTAAGGTGATTGTACCAAAATATTGCCACCTTAAGAGTAGTTTCCTAATATAATTCATGTTTTTCACTATAAGCAAAATAAAAATGTGAATATACGTATTATTTAACATACATGTCAGGTATATTAATAAAATAAGCACAAATCCATTTATTGTAATTTATTGTTAGGGAACTCACATGACAATATTAGGGTCACCAGTGTTCCTATTATTACCATATTACATACCTAACAAAAACTGTTAGCAAGACAAACAGCATAATGGCATAAACAAATAAAGACGTAAAACTCACGGAATCTCATATAGGGGATGGTGATTTTGAAAAAAATGCGCAAGAACTCCTAATATTGCCACCAATTCTCCGAATACTGCCAGTGGCTATATGGTATGACAAGATTAGGAACAAGTAGCATGGTGGAACATATTCCTTTTTTTAGTTAAAAAAACGTATAGCATCAGGAACATAATCTATGAAACAACACCTATAGACATGTACCTATCTGCATTAATGTAGGAATTCAAAGAATAGTCAGATATAACTGCACATAGGCCACTTATAAGATCTATATTCTTATAGTGGAGCACTAACGGAACCCTTGTCCCAGACGCCTAATCCCAACTCAAGCCAAATACATTGCATAAAGTATGATGTCATTCAAAATTGGCGTCCATAGTGGCTATTTCATATGTATGTAACGCCTGAATAATATGCCTTTTTTGGGGTGGCATTATCAGGATCTATGGCAATTTTTAGTGCAATTATATAAGATATTTTGCAGTTTTTGTTGGTGTGGGGAATAAAATAATGCTATTAGGTGAAACCATGTACATTGAAACAACTAGGAATCCTTTAAATGCCAAATAATTAAGTTTCTAGAATTTGTGATACAGGTACTATGCCGCAATCGCACCGATTTTTGAAGCTCTACCTTTTTTCCTCTGCCTTGGTTGTGAGACAATGTCAGAATGCTATTGCAAGCAATTTAGTAAATTCGAACAGGTTATATTTATAACGAAGAGTAAAGTAATATCGTTTAACAAATTTTACTTTAATGTTCTACATACAAAAAAGAATTATAGAGCTGCAATTTTGAATATGTTTCCAACGTTTCAGTGTGTTTATGTCAGGTTTATGTCAGATCATACCCTTGTTGTAGGTTATTCCAAGGACCTTACACAATTTCAATTCAGATATCAATTCATTAACGCTACATATAGCACTAATGTAGCGTTAATGTATTTCGTCGTTCATATTCCTGTTTGCCCCAAACGTCTGTACATTGCAGCGTAAGAAAACGATGTTTTAATGACCTGTAACAGTTAATGGAACACATAAGAAAACATATAGATGAGAAAATCTTGGGGTTGTGGTCAAAATTTTGAAAAAAGGGACTGGGTCACAGCATAGAGGAGGCTCTGGTGCTAACAGCCAAGCTTTCGGCAATGCTTATTGCCATCTTCAGGGCTTTAACGTTGAGGTTTGCCAATTTAAAAACAGCAATTGCATTGAGTGCAAACGATTTCTTAATGCAGCTATAATAATCGTCACAATTTTTCCATAAAACTTTTAAAAACTATACTATCATGGCGTCTTCCACTAACAGATCAGGAAACAAACACAACATATAATTGTAAATTACAAACATACAGAAACGACATTTACATGTTGAAATTTTAAAACCCAAAGGTATTATTCAATTAAAATTGTTACATGGAGCAAGATCGGGCATTTTTTTTCAAATTTTTTCGATAATTTACATACTTTATCCGACAATCGATTGTTTTGAGATTTTATTAATAATACGATTTATTTCTCATCCTAGATACCCAATCACTCAGAAATGGTTAAACTTAGAAGCCATATTTTGATAGAATTTTGCTTAAAACTTGATTATCAACCTTGTGTAATTAAAACTGCTTCGTAGGTCCTTGGAAATCCTGAAACTTCTATCGATAGCTTGCATATTTTACGTAAAAATTGACTGTTCCCAAACTTTTTTAAAACTGGTACAGTACTTGCAAACAGTGTAACGGATAGAATGCTATAGTTTTTGAAAGGCTTTCTAACTTTGCTGTAGATTCACGTAGTGTAGTGCATCTAGGTTTTTGAAACTTACAGAAATAATTGTAGCTAAGCTCAATGGAAAGAACTTTCCTGCTGTCATCATTACCGGTATCTGTAATCGAGCCATCCTAATCAAAATGCATTTTTTGAACCTTCTGCTGGTACTGTACCAAGTACATTCGTATAAGCTACGACTGTAGTAGGAACTCTGAAAATGCAGAAACATTGATACTTGAGAAATATCGCATTAAGGGCGTAGCCAGGTACGGGCAGGGGGGGTAGCTGCCTCCAGCGGGCTATGGGTAACTACATGTTACGAGTCCGTAGCTAGGAGTTTCTATAGTTAACAGTTGAGAGGAGGTAGTTGATTAACCCTGTGTGCGTTCATTATAGGCGTTGGTTTGGTAGTAAAAGATACAGGCATAGTGGGACCTGTTGTTAATGCGTTACACTCAAAGACTATCGACATGGACACATGCATAAATAATATTAAAAGAACAATGTCTATTATAAAGGATCATCGTAGTTCGGTTCGAACTACTAAATTATCCAGAAATGTAAAGGTGAAACAAACCAAAATGAAGTGGACTGTATATTTGTGTGTCCCAGCGTTGTTTACCTGTGGTCCTCGACCATAAATATTCCTTTTTTCTAAATAACAGTTTTTATTTTTCCCTATGATATTAGAACTCATTTACAAGTTCTGCAACATCGCTCCAACTACCGGTCTGAGTTTCCAGGAGATTTTTGGAAGCAATCCATTTTTCTTCTTTATTTAGATTTTCTTATATCTTATATCCACACTGGAGCAGCGTTTTGCTGATAAAAATTTGCCTGCTTTTAGTCTGATGCCTCTACATTCTAGTGTAATGTTGAATATGTCACTGATTGATATTAAATAAAAATCACAATTTTTTTGCCGACACCACCATTTGGAAGCCTTTAATAATGAGCTGAACTTTGAAATAACCTGTGGCGGAACAAAGATGTGACAAGAGAACTAGACCTTAGAGGAAGCAGACATTTTCTTATCCACTTTTTCGTGTACACAGAAAGTTGGTACACAAAAATTGAGATAAAATTGCAGGTGAACTATTGAAACGGTTTTGCAAGGAACCTCCAATTTTTTCTGCTAATGTAAAAAATAACTGTTTACCTTAATAAACGTTTTTGTATTGTGCAACATTTGGACTGAACTGTCAACACCTTGTAGAGCAAATAAAAAGAGGTCTTTCAAATACAAATAACGTCTCCTTCTGACCCCTGTCAATATCAACTATTACTCACATTAACTTACACAATTATTTAAAAAGGTGTCAAAAAAATCATTCTTGGGGAAGGTTGACCTTCCAAACCCCTATTCGCTACGCCCCTGTCTGTCTCCCCTAAATGAAATCCTAGCTACGCCCTTGTACTAAGTTGAACTTTGAGAGAATTTTATGAGACCTGCAGCCATCGGTCTCATGAAGAGGTTACTCTTTGGTATTTTTTTAACCTTCAGACCAATTTTATAGTCTTCAAATAACAGGGTATGCCAAATAAAAATGTTTACTAATATGTATATTTGCTTTGCAGAAGCTTGATGTCTCTCTATCTTATGCATATGCTAACCGTTTGGTTTACACTCAATTTTGGAGTTTTAAATTAGTTCCTTTATAAAATCCTAATATACAGGTTGGTCCACTGTATAATGGCAAAACTTCAGGACATCATAGAAAACATTAGAATAATGATAATTTCTATAAGGTACGGGACGTTCAAGTTTTGATAAAAATCTATATTATTTTGTATATTTCCTGAACGACTGCCTAGAAAATTTCTAAATTTAGCGATAAATTACAAAAAGCAGTGGTGGAGGTATGGATATACACTTACCCCTTTTTAAACTTCTACACGATTGGGTTTGTTACAAATAACAATAATATTATTCAAAGTTCCACGCTTTTTAAAACAAAAAATATTTCTTGCATTTTTTTTCGTACAACGAACTGTTTACGAGATATTTGCAATTACCTCCGTTTATGTAGGACTACTAACAGTATATAGGTGCTATGGACATTGGCCTATAATTGCTAACATCACTAAAGTTACCTTTTTTTAAATTGGGACCACTCTGGATATTTTAACCGCTTCATTCTTTATCATTTCGTTATAAAGGTGAGTTAATGGTGTAGTAAGATTAATCGAGATATTTTTCAACAAGTTATTACTTATATTGTAATAGTCAGTATACGAAAATTTCTTAAGCAAATATATGGTTCGTATAACTTCTGCTTCAGAGATAGGCGAAAAATGAAAATCATGTTCAGAGAATGGTATATTTTGAATGATATTTTGATATTTAGTGAAATATCACCGGCAATAGAGGAAAAGAATAAGTTCAACTGATCAGCTGATAATCAAGGCTCTACCTTTTGGGGGTTACTTGATTTTCTTTCATAATATACTAATTTCCAGATATTTTTGGATTTATTATTGGAAGAAGAAATGTCCTTACTGTAAGCCAACCTCTTAGTATTTTTTACAGTTTTTTTTATAATAAGAATTCATAATTGTGTACATCTGAGAAGAGATTGAATCCTTTCTATCATCTCTAATAGTTTTTATGACAGATAATTGATTTCGTATTGTTTTAAGATCATTGTTTAACGAATGGATAGGCATCTATTTTGCAATTTAGTCCCTGAGGAACACCGGCGCTTATTTAAAATACATCTGATGAACAGCCTTCGACTACAACAATCAGAGATCGGTCGTTCAAAAAGCTGTTCCGCTACTGGCGCACTGGCGTTATTCGTTACATCACTAATATAAATAAATAAATATATACGATTTATGTGATTTCTAAATTTACCGTTTGGGTGATGATACCACCGAAATGACATATCATGCAAAGCTGTGCCAACCCAGCCAACATGTATTCAGCTAAAGAGTAGAATTCCGGGTCAAAAGGAGATAGCATTGATGCTACAAAAATGTTAGATGCCATTAAGTACGAAATAGAGTGCGGTAAGGTAAGAGGTAACGTAAGACGTAAGAAAATAAACCTGCGGAATCAGATGAGAGTGTTTATAGTCGTAACGTAAGAAGTAACGCAACACTCTCATCTGATTCCACAGGTTTATTACCTTACGTCTTACGTTACCTCTTACCTTACCGCACTCTATTTAGTCCCTTATAAACGTTGAGTTGATGCACTGGACCAGCATGGTCAAACAGAATACTCCATCTATACCCTGTTACCCGATACTTTAAACTGTCAGCCGTGTCAACAGCGAACAGCTGTTCGGCTAGTGATAACTTAAAATACCCCAGATTGAGTCATGACGTATCAATCTTAAGCTTTGAAGGAATGCAGGGCTGTATTGAGTGGAAGCATTACTAATAACTTGTAATTGACACTTGGTGACGTTTTCATCTATGCTCTGAGGTCTATGCTTATTTTACATTTTCTCGGAAAATTCGGCGTGTCTTTCAGTATATCAGTATGGCTGGTCTGAATGATGATGATTAGGAATACTTTAAATGAGGTAAGAATGAAGATAAAAGCATTTTTAGCTTAAGCTTCAGTTAAACTACCTTATTAAATTAATCTTACTCCATGTACTTACTTTATACTTTTCTCCAATTGTACCTTGTACGTTTCAACCAATAAATACCCCACTAGTGATGCAAGCTATCTATTGAATCGTCCTTATTGCTAAATATAAGAGTACTGTGTGTAGTCTCTAACAATATACAAATCAATAAAATAATCTGTTTCTTTTAACTAACCATTTTTGCTGCGAATTTCTGGATATTGAAGCAATTTCTTGTTTACAACAATAGTCATTACTTTTTGGCAAATATTCAATAAGAATATTACTAATACGGTCCTGATCGCAGGATTGCCAATCAACACCGCTAGTAAAAAATTAAATTTGAGATACACTTCTTCGTCAGCTGGTACCTATCAAATAGACGTCAAGCCAGTTTAAAGTATCAGGTAACAGAGTATATGTCTCTAGTAATTCTGGAAAACATATAATACTAATAAAAATACACATATATATCTTAACAGCACTGTTTAGACGATATAGCAATTACTGGCATATAGTAGGGAAATGGTTACCTCAGCAAAAACTCCAAATTATGGTTACATTTTTTTATTTCCATGTACATCTCTTCTTCAAATTCTGGAAAGCTGTCATCATAAAGTACTACGCAATCTGTCAATAAACTTCTCTTCGAAAGTAATCGCTCTCGAATATTCTTCGTTTTTAAGCTTAATATTTGAAGATTTGTGTCCAAGCACTTCAGAAGACAGCAAAAAAATGTGTCATAGCCTAAAAAGTATATCAATTCGTTATCTATGGTTTAAATTGAATGAATGTGAGGTTAAACATTAAATTCATCTATGGTACGTCAAATAAAATATGATGACGATGATGATGAAAGTGGTTAATGGGATTGTTTTTGTACTTTTATCGCAATGAAAAAACCGATTTTTAAAACGTAGCTAACAAAACTTCAAGTATTTTTGAGTAACGTAATGAGAATATGAAGAAAGCCTAAAAGCTTTAGATGATTATACTGCTTTTTATCCTATAAGAGCTAACAAAACGTTACAATCTTATTACGAAATATATACTCGGGTGAGTGGAGCAAAGACCAGCGGACCAGTTATCATGCCATTTTCTCTCCCCCACTCTCGCGAAAATTGAGAATAATCCGGTTCCTTGGTTTAGACATTTCTACAAGCATTGTCACTAGAAAATTCTGCATTTCCGTTTGATTTGCGTTGAATGCCGAGCTGTCGCCCACAATTACACGGGACATCCTCAGGGCACTACTACCGCTGAGACTAACCTTAGCACTTACCCAACTTGTATATACAGAGTGGACCAACAGTGAGTGGATGAAGGATTGTGGGCTTACTAAATAGAATTTCAAAAATCGGTCTGCTGATTATGGGGCCTGGAGAGCTATAACCTTAAAATGTTTTCACTCAAATTTTGACGCCTATACAGAGTGATTCATATCAAAATTAATTTTCATAATGGAACCCCCTACGTATTATTACATATTTGGAAGCCTCGGCAAATTTTAGTGTGACTATGTATCATATATGGAATTTTAGACGAACCGTTTGGGCGCAAATCACTATTTTTGGTATAAGTATGTATCAGAAAAAAATGAGTATCGCAGCGATTATAAAACTTAGAAAGCCGTGACTTTGCGGTGCGACTGAGCATTAAATGTGTCATCTTGTGTCAGACGGCTAAATTTGAATTATTTTTGTACTTAGAGAAATGAGTAACTCGATTATTTCAAATCGGAATGCCTAATTTTTTGTATACCATCAAATGTAAAATCTGATAACCTTTCCAACAATGTAGGATTGTCAATATCAATCTTTTATTAATTTTAATTTTATTTCAAGTCAGTGTTTTTTATTTTTTCAATCTATAAGCAATCTAGCAGGCAATTAAACATAAACAAAAACCTGTTCAGATGGAAGAAACCAACTAACTTAGCAGATTATAAAAATTCGTTACAGCATATCAGCTCTAACCCGAAACAACAGCTGCAACAGGAATGCTTATTCTTCAGTAGGTACTTCTGCTTATTAGCAAAATAGCAGAAAATAAAAACTGAATTGCAGTATGTTAAGTTATAAAGCATAATTTACTTGGCAGGAAAATATATGCACAACATGGAGTAACAAAAAATGTTATTCTAACAATAGATGATCAGAATGCTCCAGTTAGAGATATCTGTATTTTGACTTAATGGAAATGACAACTTTTTTATCCCATTAAATGTGAAATATTATGTAAAATATTATTCTGAAAATGTTAGACTGTCAGCAACAATGGTAGTTTTCCTTTAGTTTTAAACTTTTGAATCATTTTTTGGAGAGCTGCCAACATGCTGTCAAGCTCTAGTAGATCTCAGTAGCTATTATGCTGTGAAAAAGCAGCACCTCTCAACCCCCCCCCCCCTCCCGTAGTTTCCATCACTTTTTCTAGAGTCACGGTTTTATTTACATATCTTTGTGCCTGGCCTCTGATTTCCTCCCACTTATCACACTGACTTTCAAAAAGTGTGTAGTGTGTTCTACAGTATCCGCAAGCTTGAGAACATCCATGGCCAGTGAGCATCTGACTGATACAGTCATCTACTTCATTATGTTGGCGTCGTGACCATATCCTCACATCTGGCCTCTTCGTCCAAGCAGCTGCCTCACTATCTTGCTGCCATCTGTCCTGACATTTATTGAGAGAGGTATCGTGTAATAACGACAGTTTTGAAACTGCCCGTCAGGAATTAGACCATCACTCATTGCAATAAAAAGTGACATTTTCGTTTGTTTGTGTTCTATTTGAACAAATAAAGATATATAGGTATAAATATTTTTCTAATTTTTTCGAAAATGTGTTGACCAATGTACAAATAAAAAATTAGTTTTTGGTTATAAAGTTGTCCCCTTGACAAATCTTTTGATATATCTCCGCATCAGTTTTCGATAAGTCTCTGGTGAGAAGTTCTTAAATAAACACCCTGTATAAATCTGATTAACTTACTAGCAATATACGATGCAATTATCCAAAAAGACAAATCCATAAGAAAAAGAGCGGTCTTGCATCTGCGTATGCTGCCATCATTGAATGGTATAAAGAAAGGGTACGGCAAGAAATCGTAGCAGGTAGAGTTCCCTTGGAAGTAGGCGTCATGCTGTTCAATGTTCAGCCTCAAAACTGCGGAAATGTGAGCCGATGTCCCGACCAACCAGTAAACCAGGAAGGTGAGTATCACAAAACGGTTGCAGAATCTAGCTGACTCTGACATCATTCTCGCAGCGTCGAAATGCTCTACAATTTAGGAGAATTAATTACTTACAATAAAGTCCACCTACGCAAACGGACCAGGACCGGTCCCTATATCCAATTGTCATTGCAGCCTACGTTATACAGGGTGTTTCATATTGATGTACTGATGTATTGAAGTTCAGGGGCTGATTTCCTGGATGATTTTGAGTAAAAAACTTTATATGAACGCAGTATGTCCTAAACGTCATAATTTTCGAGCTACCGGGTGTTAAAGTCCTAATAAAAAAATTCTTTTTGTAATAACTTTGGTAACGCTTTAGTTTTCTTTATGAAACTTGGTACATTGTGTCCATGTACCAAAAGTACTTTAAGATGAAGACACTTTTTTATTTCTACTAGTGGTGTTTGTGCGGCATTTTTAACAAAAAAATAGTGGTACGCCACTATTTGGTTTTGAATTAAAAGCTTGTTTTGAATTCGCCTTTCATTTTTCAACAATTTCTGTCGCTTGATTATTTTTCGTCCGAGGCTCGCTAAAGGAAATAAGTCATTTTCGTGCATCAAATAGATTATTTTTAATAGTAAATAAGACAATTAGGAACAAAAAGATTCAATAATGCTGGGAATCTTCTTAGTTACAAAAGTGTACACTGGTATTTAACATTGCTCATTCATGAGAACCATATTAATAATAACAAACTAACGTATACTATGTGTATGACTAAATCAATAGCTACAAAAGTTGTTGGAATAATACAAGATTCTATCCGTCTTCTCATCGAAGCGCGTACCCTCTCAAAAATTTCTGATATATTTCGAATTGTCTCAAAAGCTGCTACGATTCGCTCTCTTAACTCTTCCACGATGTAATTGAGAGTTTTATACACAAGGGTTTTAATATAACCTCACAAATAGAAATCTAAACTATTCAAGATCGGGAGACCTTGCCTGTCATTCTTGGGGTCCCCCTCGGCCAATCCAACGGTTAGGATAAAGTGGACAGGAGCACCATCATGCATGTACCACATGACATTCCTCAAAGCAATCGGTACATCTTCGAGCAATACAGGTAATTCTACTTGGAGGAGATGATGGTAAGACCGACCATATAAACGCTCTGGTAAGATAAAAAGTCCTACAAGATTATCACCAATAATACCGGCCCAAAACATTAACAGAAAATTGATACTGATAGTTTGTTTCTGTGATGGCATGGGGGTTTTCTTCCGCCCATAAATGATTGTTATCAACATTTTTTATGGCATCTCAAGAGAAGTTTGCTTCGTCCGTCAAAAGAACTTTTGTATCAAGTCAAGAATTTTCTGCAAGTTTTCGCGTATACCAATTGCAGAAATTCAAACGACTTGGAAAATATCTTGGCAGAAAAGCCTACACTCTTTGAATGTGGTACGGATAAAGCAGAAAGTCTATTAAAATTCTCCAAATAACAGTGATACCCATATTAAGTAATCTTGCAATCTTTCTGGTGCTAGTTGAGCGGCTGTTCATCGATCTCTTGTCACTCTGCTTCCTCAGTTTCAGGGGTTCTTGTGGTACGAGGTCAGAAGTGCCTTTGAAACTCACCGGTTTCGCTGAGATGACGATGTATGTTCGAAAAAGTTCGGCTATTAGGTAGAACCATTAGGGTATCTTTCCTGATAAATTCTTCTCGCTCTTAAGGTATTACCATTAGCAAGACCATATACGAAATACATCGACGCCGTTGCGGCATTTGTGTAATTTACCATAATCAAACCTAACTTACAAAAAGTGATCGTTATATCGATAAGCTTTTAACACATTAAAAATACAGTTATTTTCTTTCAGTGACATTTTAATGGAATTAGTCTTATTAAAATAAATTAATCTGTTTCACTTCAAATCGAATCGTTTTCGATTCATATGAATTTATTAATGCAAAGAATCTTTCAAGTCCACGCTCTCGTGCCCTAAACAACAATAAGGAGACAACTTTCCTAACAAACTTTGTCTTAATCGAGCAATACGCGTGTAATGGCGCCGTATCAGAAATTAGCAATATCGACCTGCAAGAAAATGAATTTTACTTTTTTAACAAAAACCGAGCCTTGGACAAAAAAATCAAGGGACCGAAATTGTTGAAAAATGAAAGGCGAATTCAAAACATGCCTTTAGATCAAAATCAAACAGTGGCGTACCACTTTTTTTTGTTAAAAATGTTGAAATCATGTCTCGCACGAGTGCCACTGGTAGAAATAAAAAAAGTTCCTTCAGCATAAAATAACTTTTGGTACATGGACACAATATATCAGTTTCCTCAAGAAAACTAGAGCTTTACCAAAATTATTACAAAAAGATATTTTTTCCAACTTTGACACCCTATAGCTCGAAAGTTATGTCGTTTAGGACATACATTTATATAAAGTTTTTTAATCAAAATCATGCAGGAAATCACCCCCTGAAATGTTTGTACCTCAATATGAAACACCCTGTGTAGCTATGTCCATATTTGTTCAGAATATCTGTATATGATTGATTTATTTATTTTATTCTATCTGAGCTAGGCCTGAATTGATTCGTTAGTTCTTTGTATAGTTTCTTCATCTTAATTTTCTTTTTTTGCTTTTTTCTAATTTTTATTTCTGTATTTGCGCATATCTCTTTCCAGTGTCTGGCACACTGCACTGCCATGCGTCTCGTTCACTTCCAATAGGTCCTAGAATGTGCACGGGCTTTCCAAGGATAGACAAGGTTCAGGATAAAAAATGCTCCATCGTCTGGCTCTCTCCACAGGCGCATAAATCGTCCTCAGCGTATCCTCATCTCACTAGGCTATCCTCAGACCTGCCCATTTGGCATCCTGTTGAGACATTTCCAGCTCTTCCATTCCAGTTGTGATCCGGCAGGGAGGCTTTCTGTTGGCCGTCGCTTCCACAGGACCTCTTTGGTTCTTTAGTTACTGATTTGGAGTAATAAATTATTATTTTCTACTAATCATAATAGGCCAATCAAATAGAGTCGAAAAAAACCGGATTCTGGAATTAATTCCCAGCACGCTGGAAATCGTCTTAATACATTTATTGGGTTCTAGATACATGTAATCTGAGTTTGCACCATCGCAGGAGGTGAGCTTAACTTTTGACAGCCCAAAAACTGTCAAATTTTTGCCCCTTTTTTTGTTTTTTGCTTGTAGCTGGAAAATGGTGCATCGGACGGAAAACTTTGTTCCATTCAATAATAAAGAAGACTAAATTCTGCGTCAAATGGTATATAACACGTCAACTTTGGTTCAGTGGTATAGCCGAAGTCTAATGCTAAAAATGATAAAAAAATCACATTTTAGTGCAAACTTACATTTTGCCGCTTTCCAAGACCACATATCTAGAAAGGAGATACTCCCAGCAAAATATATATAAAACTAAAGTTGTAGGGAATCAAATTTCACGTTAAATAGGTACCTCAGTTATTAAATTTAGCCATTCATAATTGCAAATTTGGAATTAATTTAAAATCATTTTTTTCGTCGTTTCGAATCATGTAAGTTATAATCATAACAAAATTTTGTACCAAAACAACACATCCTGACTAAGATTATTAAATTTATTAATGTATTGTGTTACAAGAAGAATTCAATAATAAGAAAATTAATCATATTTCTTAATAGTTTAGGTGCAATGAATAAATTAACAATAACACTTACAAGTTTATTAATGAAATATAAATATGTATAAATAAATAAATATATAAATAGGTAAATGAACAAATAACTAAACAGGACTAGCGGCAAAAGCCGATATTAATACCAACCAGGGTCCGAAATCTGTGGGCGTACAGAAAAAAATGTTGTTGTGCTTTCAATTAATTGTATTGGATGCCTTTCTGTCACTTCAACTATATTTACAGTTGTTTCAAAACCGTGACATTCAAACAATTTACCTTTCAGGAATGAGGCAATTGCAGGTAAGCTAATAATTTCAAAATAGGTTATATTCGTTCTAATGATATCTACTATCATTCCAATAGTAATATTAGCGTATAATGCATTTAAAGCATTCTTTTGTTTTCAATATACACCTTAAGTTTTGCTTAAGCTAAGCATATAATTTATTGCTACAAAAAATTATTGTTACAATAGCATTTCTTGATAATTAGTTCAATAAAGAGGTTCATCTTGCCTAAAAGGCATTTTTAATAGACACAACAATTCATGCCTTTACCACGTTGTCTATGCTATTTGAGACATTAGTAAGCAGTATTTTCAATGATCCTTGTCGTTGGATCGACAACATGCTATAGTTAGTTATCAAATACTCTTCCCATTGGATAAAACATTGTTGTATTTTAAGGAATACTGAATGTGAGATCTCATTGACAGAGTATTTGATGACACGATAGATGTTTCTGTGGCAGTATTCATAGCCGTATTTTCTTAGCCGTTGATGGTCCTTCATCTCAAAAGCTCGGAAAACGCGGTTGTATATTGAAGTCCTCTTCAACTGGATCATCTTCAAAGGAACTATTTTCTCAACTTTTTCTGGTTCTACGGCAATGTCATCCTCAAAGGGTGCTGAATTAGAGTATGATTGGCAGTTGCAATTGAGGCATATTACACTCCTTTGTACATTTGCAGGACACAGTATTAAGAATTTCAGCTGGAGCTGTCTCCTTCGTATTTGTGATGGGAATAAGGCCAAGATCCGTCCTCCTCCAACCCCAGCTAAGAGGGGGTCTATCATGCCAACCCTGGATTTGAAGGTACACTCGCGAATATGTTGAGCGGCAGCTGCATTTGTTGGAAGTTGGGAAGCCACTTCGAAAGTTCACTATGTTAGAGATGTGAAAACATCTCGTAACGGATTTGATCCAAGAAGGTCACATCTGCCTTAGGCTAATAGAAGGCTGTGAAGGGCAAATGACCTGCTTAAATGAGAACCTCAGGATCCCCATCTTCATGACGCCTGGACCACCCAGACATTTAGTAACTACTCCTACACGAGCCACATTAAACCCAAACTAACCTGATTATCTAAATTTCCTCGATAGACTTAACATAAAAAATTGGAAGTATCTTAATTTATTTTATCTTTCATGTCCGGGAATTGCAACTGGTGTCGTTCCTTATCTTTTCCATAGATATGTACGACTGGTGCGGTAAAGTAAATATTTAAAAATTCAAAGTAGCATAACTTTTTCATTTTTCATTTGCAGATGTTGTGATTGGTGTTATTGTACTATACTCATTAAATTCTTTCGTATCATATATAGCTTAACCATAAATACCAGGGGTAAAATAAAGTCCAGCCAAAAGGGTAAGGTAAATGCAAACTGATTTTAAATTGGTGCAAAATGTATGTCAAAATGATCGATTTTAAAGACTGGGGTTTTCATATAACGTAAAATCATATTTATTATATCTTTTATTCGATGAGTTTTTCCAATAGGAGTATCAGCTTTAAAGATATGTAGTCAAAATGTTAGTTTGCACCGAAATGACAAAAATTCACCGCTTCTAACTATTGATTTAGTATCTACTGCTGAACAGACTTAGAAGTTTTAGATGTAATTCGACGCAAAATTCAGTCCTTTTTAATATTGTACAGAACGACATTTTCTGTCCGATGCATCATTTTCCAGCTACAACAAAAAAACTAAAAAACGTACAAAAATTTGACAGTTTTTAGGCTGTGAAACTATTGATTCAGGCTCTACCGCTAAACCCACTGAAAAGCTTTAGATGTCATTCGACGTAAAATTTAGTCCTTTTCAATAGTGCATAGAACGACATTTTCCGTCGGACGTATCATTTTCCAGCTATAACCAAAAAACTAAAAAAAAGTGCAAAAATTTGACTGTTTTTGGGCTGTCAAAGGTTAAGCTCACCACCTGCGACGGTGCAAACTCAGATTACACGTATCTAGGACCCAATGAAGGTACTAAGACGATTTCCAGCCTGCTGGGAATTAATTCCAGAAAAAATCCTAATTTGATTGGCGTATAAAGATATCGGAACGTTATATTTTATTCTTGGTTTGTTGGTGGGTTTGTGACATAATGAAATTCTTCCTTGATTTAAATCTGCCGGATTTCAGGAGAGGCTATTCTTGCTAACATCTATAGGTGGTTTAAGTTGGTAATTTTTAGCGTTTGTACAGGTGTCGCTGAGGGTACGCTCAAGCAGCGGCGTAGCGTGGCGTCAGAATAAGGGAATGTAATAAGTAACTGCGATTATCATTTTACTAACACAATAAACATTTATTCCTTTTTTCAAATTGAGATCTTTACTTTTGAAATCTCAAAAATAAAATATACAAACAGTGTAACAATGTAACAGGTTAAAAAAATAAAAAAAAATAAAAAATCTGACCAAGTTGAAAAAAGAACTAAATCTAGGTTACGTATCTGGTTACATGTTAAAATCAAGATCCATTCTTCTAGTACACCGTCCTCGTATTCACTTCTGCTCTAGTCTTCACTACGTGTTATTTATAGGATAGAGTCCTATCTAAGGCAACACCCAGATAAACTGGATTTAGGTAGAGCTGTAGCCTGGTCGAATTCCATTCTATTTGCAGTTCCCTGTTCGCTTGCTGGTTATCAAGATGTAATATGCAGGTTTGAGTTTTATCTGGGTTTGGGCGTAGCTGGTTTAACTTGTAATATTCGGCCATTTGTGCTAAGGATTCTGTCAACATTTTTTCGATTTCCTCGATGTCATCGAATTGGCACGTAATAGCTACGTCATCAGTGTAGATGAAACTATCTGTAGAAAGGTCGGCAGATTGATCATTCGTGCAGTCTCCCCCAGCTACTCTGGGGGAGACCACACTTCTGTTTCCTCTACCGACTCCCTGCTGTTGCACAGCAGTGATCTCAGGATCTCTGTTCGATCCGATGGTAATTTCCTGTCATCCTGAAGATTTTTTCGAGGTGGATTTTATAATTAATGGTATATCATATGCCTCCGAAAGGGCCACGAACACCGCCCCCATTTATTCTCTCCTTTCGAAACCATCCTCTATATGTTGTGTGAGATTTTGCACCTGATCAGTACAGAATTTACCGGATCTGAATCCAGCTTGTTGAGGAATTAGCTGGTTTTTTATGAGTGATGAGTTACTATGTCTTCAAATGAAACGCTGAAGTAAATTGTCTGATGAAAAAAGTACACGCCTAGTTTAGTCATTCTCGAAAATTCTAGTGCTTAATGCTGCCTTAGTCAAGTCAAGTCACTATATGAATACGAAGATTAGGCATTCCTTCGATCTCTTACCCTCTTCTCTTCCATCTCCATCTCGATCTAGTCAATTTAAACCTCTCTCTCAAAGAGATGGAATTGCTGAAGAATGAAGTTTAAGCTCTCTGTTCTTTAAAAAACAGTTGACTCTTTTCGGTCCCACGACGGCTGCAACAAGGTGTCCAAAACAGTATAGGATACTGTCAGATTCAAACAATATATATCTATACCACTCATAATATTGCTGGTTATGCGCGTTTTTCATTTATCTTCATCCTGGACTGTCGGCACTTTCACCATTTTTTAACATTGGCATGTTATATCCAGAAAAGGTGAATGCCGCTCCTTTTCTTAATAATAAGTAAATACAACTTTTAAATGTTCAGGTGCCCATATATGTATATTATTATGAACATAACTGTTGGAATTACAACGTCTCTGGATGAGAAGTTAAAGAAAATTGAGAGTAGTAACAAGGTATCATCCGCTGATCTGATTTCGAATAGTTCACTTTATGTACCTGTGCGCTTTGTATTTTTCAATACACAATACTGTTTCTTCATAACGCTAGGATTCAAAAAGTTCTAACCTTATTTATTTGATTTTCAGGCTGTTTGCAATTGGTCTAATTTAATTTTCCAAACATTATGTGGCAATGTGTTACATGCAGTGTGGTGACAGTTTGTAAATTTTCAGACCCTGAGGTTTCATGAAATATTTTACATAAAATGTTATACCTACTGGTAACATCATAAAAATTATAGTATTTTCTGCATGCAAATTGTCCTGTACGACAACAAAAACAAACTCTTTTGTGGGTGTTATGAATCGTGCCAAATATCTATACTCTAAGGTTGTAACACACTGGACAGTTGCCAGGATGTGAAACCAGTTTTATTGTCTTCCGAATACCTGAAGTAGGTCTAATTTCACTTCCATAAAAAGTCCTTTGAATTCATTCAGTGCCATTACGTGATTTCCGGATTTCAAAATTTATTATACATAGCAACAAACATGTCAGTGGGAGTCATATAAAGAAAATATAGACATATAGCTATACCCATATACAGGGTGTTTCCTAAGTTTCAACTTTTCTTCATGGGGCATATAGTACTCACCAAAAGGAGTGATTTTTCTTAGTAACACGTAACCGAAATCTTGAGCGATATCAAGATATTGACCAATAATGAAATCCTTATTTATAATTCTGTCCCTGTGCGATTAGATCAAAACAGAGACAAAAAACAAAAAACCTAAGTTACTACGGAACATAGATGTAGGTAATATTGCACGTTCAAAGAGCTAGAGATACAGAATATTTGTATTCACATCATAGTGGACATGCTGGATGACCTAGACAACCTCGAATGGTCGAAATGAGGAAATACTTGGCTTTTCAGGCTCGTGGCGCGAACTTCGAACCATATCTATAAGACTCATGTCACAGGACCGCACTAAAAATTTCACAGGCAACGAATAGTAAGTTTTATCTTACCATTTTTTTTATTCTTCTGTTTCTGATTCAGCGTACATTAGATTTATCATACCAAAGGCAGTTGTTACTGAAAAGGAAAGTCTCAACTTTCAAAACTCCCTGTATAAAGCGTTGAATGAATTTATAATTTACGTTCATCAATTTCTTAGCATGTGTTTATTTGGGAACTATGTGTATATGCCATTGTTATGCCTCAATAATGTTAATTAATAAATAATTCAAAATAATCGTCCTTTTCACAAAGTTATGGAAGTGTTCGACAATTGTACCACAGAACAAAACAGCCATTGGTAAATCTCTCTATAGATAGGATGAGCATACAGCAAAAAATTGATAGCATTATAATTAACCGAAACAACTAGGTGGAGGACCGTGCTTCTCATTTATTTGTATTTACTAAGAAAAATAAGAAATTTGGCGTTTTCTAAACAACCAAGTGAAAAATATGCTTCACCCAGTGTTTATTTGAGTTTAGTGATGTTCATAATCTTTCAAATAAGGTAAAGGCTGAATATATGGTGCTCCAGAATTCAACTTTCTGAAGAATATAGTAGCTTTTGGATTTGATAGAGCTTCCAATATGGCTGGAATGGTTAGTGGCTTAAGAAGAAAACTATGAGAAAAAGCAAACAAAGAAGCTCTCTACATACACTGTCGAGCACACGTACTGTCCCTAGCAGCATATTCCTGCAGCAATAAAAATAAGAAGGTGAAAAGGTTTTTTCATGTTTTGAAAGACATCTAGAAACTGTTTAGCAAGTCATCAAAAAGGAAAATATTCTACATGAAATTCAAGCAGTGTTCATTCCATTCTTAAGATTCCAGAATGCATCGAAGTGAGATGGTTGCCACACCGTAAATGCTGTTTTCATGACCCTTCAATCAAACGTATTCACAATGAAGTAGCAGATCTGGCATCTCTGGCAGGAGGTTTCTTGCTGGAAATGAGAAACCAGAGTTTAATCGTCACCTGCCATGTAACGAATGATATTCTCAGTGCACTTTCTTACTTCAGTAGCACACCGCAAAAGGAAGACTTGAGTCTCGCGAAAGTCATACCTCTAATTACGACTACAAACCTGCACTTGCAAGATACCTCAAAACAGTGCTAAGATGTCAACAGCAACTTGCAAAAAACATGTTCGGTCCGGAATAGAAAAAATAAAATCTGAATTGCGTTTAGTTAACGATGAAAATACTGCTGAGACATTCAAAGAGATGAACATATATTGTGAAAGCATAATTAATTCAAATAGAAGATAGGTTCAATGACAAATCGATTGAAATTATGTTATTTTCAAGTAATTTTTTTTTATGGCCTGCCTCCCGCAAAGGCTTAAAGCCTATGGCGCTGTAGAAGCGCTGCGAGAGGATAAGTATCGGTTCACGTTAGATTTGAAACGCTGCAGGTTGTAGCCGTCGGGAAACAAATTCCCCGGCAGCTGATTCCACAGCGTCGAAGTTCTCCAAAGGAAGGAATGCTGGAGGAGACTAGTTCGGGAAGTAAGGACCTCGACCTGGTAAGGATGAGCTCGCAGAGCTTCTCTAGTTTTCCTGGTTCGGACGGCTCTAAGAGAGCTCAGTCGAACATCTTCCGTGATGGATACTTTTGAATCATTAAAAGATTTGCGAGGCACTGAAGTTAGGAACTTTTGTGACAAATTTCCAACGCTAAATGCGGAAAATGTAATGGCATATCTTAAATCATTTAAATATTATATACATACAGCCCATGCTGCAAGGCGAACTGTATAAGGCTGCAGGTGAAAAGCCAATTTCGAAAATCTTTGAAGCTGACAAAGGATACAGAGAGTTACATAAGCAAGAATAAAGCAAGCTACTGGAAACCTTAATGCATTGTATGATGATCAGCATCGAGGGACCAGACACTCCAGAAAAAGGGTGTTTAGAAAGAGTTGTTGATGTGTGTGCAAGAAAACGCCTTTGTAAAAGAAAAATATAAGTAATTAATGTTGTCCCTATTTGTCTTTATTTGAGTTATTTGTTCATTATTTATTACCCTATTAGCTACCCGTCATCAAAAGAGTATTAGTAATTAACATGAATTACAAAGGATATCACTTAATCTATATTGAAGTACTGAACCAGCCTCAAATTCAAAATGCCCCCCGGAGCAAGTCGTCTGAAAGAAACACTGACCACAACCAATCTCAGGGTTCAGATATTTGACCTGACGAAGTTTGAAGAGTAGTCTATATACTCAGTGATCTGATCGGATATACTGAACATTCGTCAATAGGTGTAGAATGTTCGACAGGGAAGTGTTTTCCACGAAGACATGATGGTTCTTAGGGTATTTATGTTGGTTCTGTAGAGTCGGCGAAAAGGGTCAAACATGACCTACTTGCGTGGCTTCTACTCCCCAACACTACTATTACTACTACTTTTTTTTTCTTTTTTTTTTTTTTGGGGGGGGGCGTTGCTGGCGCCGTAGCTAACCAGAGCAAGTGGCCCCTCTGACACCAGCTCTATCCTGGCACTATCGTTAAGACATATCTTCTCGAATAGAGCTGTTAACCTTGACCTCCGTTCACTGTTCTTCGTATTTCTTTCCTACTCCCCCGTCCACCATTGGTGATTAGGGGTTCGGAGTGGATACACCTGGATCTTCAGTGTTACCGTTATTTCTATTACTTCGCTCATCTTTCTCTTTCTGGGTCATAATCTTTTTAACCATTTTGTTAAGTATTCTCCAACTTGATCTGTGTTTTAGTAGTAATACTGTGAAGTTACTTATGTTTACTGTAGCTCCTAATTCTAGTTGTGCCTCTAATCGTGCATCGGCCCACCTATCACAGTAAAACATCGTATGTTCCACGGTGTCAGCTAGTCCGCAGTATATACAATTTTCATCTTCTGTTTTTCCTATTCTTTTTGTGTAACTTCGGAAGGAGCCATGTCCGGTAAGTATTTGCGTCAGGAAATAGTTTGCCTCTCTGAAGGGGCAGTTAACCCATTCTGACAGAGTTGGGATTAGCTTTTTGGTCCACTGGCCCACCTCGGTTGTGTCATCCCACATCCGTTGCCATAGCTGAAGGGTTCTCAGTCTTGCAATTCTCTTGCATTCAGGGAGGTTACCAGTGTCGCTGTGGTACATATATCGCCGCTCCTCTACCATCAACTCTATTGGAATACTTCCAGTGATGACCTGGAGGGCTCGGGCGGAGACCGTACGATACGCAGACGCAACTCTGAGCAGCATACGTCTCTGCATTCTTTCCGCCATTACTCTATACTTCTTCATCTCCAATGCCTTGTACCAAATGGGGGCTCCGTAGAGTGCTATGGAGTAGACCGCTCCGCTTAGCGTTTCACGCTTTTTGCTACGTGGCCCTCCTATGTTTGGCATCAATCTTGACAATGCCGCCCCCCTCTTTTCGGCCTTTTCCATAGCATATTTGACGTGAGGTCCGAATGTGCTCTGAGAGTCTATTATTATGCCCAGGTACTTTATAGCACTCTTAGGCCTAATATGGCCACCAGCTAATTCGAACCGTAGGTCTTCTGCTTTTCTTCTGGCGCCAGCAAGAAGCACCGCTTCAGACTTCTGTGGGGCTAGTTTTAGGTTATGCGCCTGCATCCAGTCATTAATGAGTTCTAGTGCCCAGTTTGCTATGTGTTTGAGGCCGGCTTCGTCATTTTCACAAACTATGAGTGCCAGGTCATCCGCAAAACCCACGGTCCTGGCCCCTTCTGGTAGCTTTATCCTGAATACTCCGTCGTAATAAATATTCCAGAGTATCGGTCCTAATACCGAACCCTGCGGTACTCCAGCATAGACCTCAATATCCTCTTTGTCTAATCTAATTATCCTATGATTAAAATAACTTATAATAAAATTGACTAGATAATCTGATATGTTCCTTCTACGTAGCTCCTGAACTATACCACTCCACACGGCGGAATTGAATGCATTCCTCACGTCTAGTGTTATAAGCACACACCATTTGCTATTCGCTGTTTTTGCTATATGCATAGCTTCTTCCACAGCTTGGATCGTGGACTTTCCTTTGCGGAATCCAAACTGCATTGCAGATAGCCCTATTCCGTCCTCCAACTCGGATTCGATGCGTCGCCTCAGCAACAACTCGAGCAACTTGCATAGCGTGTTTAGCAAACATATTGGCCTATACGAGGAAGGTTCATTCATTGGTTTGCCTGTTTTCCATATCAATATCACCTTGGCGATCTTCCATGGATCCGGAAATTTTTGTTTGCTGAGCAGGGTATTCATAAAGCTCAGAAGAAATTCCGGAGCAGCCTCTACCGTGCATCTGATTACTTCAGGCGGAATAAAGTCAATTCCAGGGGCAGTTCCGTCCTTGAGACAATCTGCAGCTGCCCTGAGTTCACTGATGCTGAAGAGCTCTACATCCTGTAATACTTCAGTACCTTTTATCTCTTTATCCTGATATGGTGGAAATAGTCCCTCCACTACCTTACGCCTATTTTCTGCGGTCATTTCCGGATGTGAGGCATTAACTAGTCGCTTGCTGACGATTCTATAGCCATCTCCCCATACATCGTTGTTCAGATCTTCACAAAGGTCATTCCACAGTTTCTTTTTTGCCTGGAATATAAGCTTTTTTAACTCCTTTTTTTTCACTTTGTAGTCAGCGTCAGCATCTTCAGTCAGAGGTCTGCTACTTCTGTGTCTTCTTGTAGCCTTTCTTCTAGCTGTTATACACTCCACACGTTTCGATTCTATCTCTTCAGTCCACCAAAAAGGTACTAATGTTGTTCCATTATTCCTTCGTCTAGTTGTACTGAGATCATAAGCGTGCTTCAGTGTCTCAGTAAGCTGCATCGGAGTTAATTCGTGATTACCGAAAATCTCTGCATTTGCCTTCACTTCCGCCATTAACCTATTTTTATCAAGAAGTACTTTCTGCTTCTGTGTAATTTTAGCTTTAGATTTTCCTTTGCTTTGAACTTCAAATAGTATGTGTCGGTGATCGCTCATCGTCTCGTTCTCCAATACGTTCCAGCTGACAAACTGTCTTGCCACTCCTGGACTTGCCAGTGTAATATCAATATATGAGGAGCTGGATCTCCTAGAGAATGTAGGCGTTATACCATCATTCAAGATCGTTAAATCCATTTCGGCTATTAGATCACATAACAATGCCCCTCTTCTATCAGTAATCGGTGAGCCCCACTGAGATGACTTTGCGTTAAGATCTCCTAGTATAATATTTTCTCCCATAGAATCGTTAGCGGCGTCTCTGAGCCTGTTGAGGTAGAGCTCGAATTGTTCTGTAGATATGTTTGGCGAGCAATAGGTACAAAAGATACTGAAGTCTTCGAATTGTAAACATAGGATACCTTCCATAGAATGTATGTTATGCACTTTGATCCTCTTGTTGCAGAAATATACAGCAACATCGTAATTACTATCTGTAAACCAGCCTGATTTCCTAGAGGTGGCTATGTTAGGTTCTGCTGAGATAATTATATCTACGTTTTTTTCCAATGCAGTCGCAAATGCCATGTCATGTGCTACTCTAGATCTATTGAGGTTTGTCTGGAGTACTTTCATGATTATCTTCTATTGGTACCCCTTCTTATTGTCTCTGCTATAATTCTTCTGAAAAGGTAACATTTTGTAGAGTTTGCTCTATGTCCCTTTTTCTTGCACAGTGTACAGCTTTCTTCATTTTCACAATCTCTAGCCATATGGCCTGTTTGACCGCACTTAAGACAGTCTCTGCTCCTATCGGTTCCTGTACATTCCTGTCCCCTGTGACCGAACTCTAGACACCTGTAACATCTGGTGACATTTACCCTTTCTCTCACCGCGCAATACAGCCAGCTTATTTTGATTGATCCCTTCCTTAGGATATCCGCAGCAGTACCCCTGTTTGCTGTTACTGTAGCTGTTAGATTACCTGATTTAGTTTCTTTCAAGGCTGCTATCTGGAAGTATTCTCTGCTATCCTCCGGACAGCCAGCAGCTTTATTAAGCGCTTTCAATATCTGATTTTCTGTGATATCACCCTCTATGTCAGATATGAAAAATGTTGTTTCCACCTTCCTTGTTGAGACGTGTATATCTTTGATATTGTCTTCTAGCGCTTTTCTCAATTTACTTGACTGCTGGCTCCCACCCTGTACAACAACCAGAAGATCTCCTTTATTTGTTTTCTTCATATTCTTAACTTGTATTCCTATCTCGTCTATATTTACTTTCGACTTCATTTCGCGTAGTAGCTCAGAATATGATTTTCCTCCAGCTTTCACCACCATCTCTCCTGTATTTTGGTTGAGAGTTTTTGGTTGGTCTATCTTTCCGCCTTCCCTTTTCTTGCCCTTTATTTGCTGCTCATGTAAGATCTTTATACTCATTTTTTTGTCCTTACATTGAAACTCTAGGATCTTCCTTACATAATCCTTACTGACACCTTCTGCTACTATGAAATTTAGGACACTTCTGTTGTGTTCCTCAGCCAGTTTCTTGCATCTTTCTATCTTGTCATACAGCAGAGGTATGTTATTTACACCATTTTTATCTACGTCGAATGGTATCGTGTAGATGTACTTGGATATCTCTTTTTGGCTCTCTTCCTTGCTTGATTTTATCCTGGTTATGTTCACCATGTATTCTACCCTGCCTTCTGGCTCCTCGCAATTCAGTAGCTCTCTTATATCCGGGAATAAGTCGATTACTTTTTTCATAGCTCCTCTTTGTTCCAGTTCATCAGGATTTGCGATCACAGCCAGATCTCCATCCATGTCATGTTTTATTCTTACATTTTCTAGTCGCGTAGCAGCAAATACTTCCTCCGGCCATTCTTCGTCTAGTATCGCTTCTAAATCGACGAAACTTTCACCCTTCTTTATTACATCACATAAAAACGCTAACTTCTGTCTCTCCTTGTCTTCCAACTCATCAACGATATCCTTAACATCGGCTTGGACACCGACACTAACAACCTCCCTGCTTGTCCTACTCCCTTCTTTCTCCACCATGTCGACTTGAGTGCCAACAGTGGCAACCTCCCTGCTTGTCTGGCTCTTCTCTTGCCCCACATTTCCAATTGCAAGTTTCTGTATTTTTCTCTCTAAATTTTCCGTTTGCCTACCTATTTCTAAAATTCCCTTTTTAATATCCCCCTTGGTGTTTGGGATGGTTTTAACTAAAACCTTCAAATCCCTCGCAGTCTCTGTTAGCCTACTCATGTACAGCTTGATTTCTGTTAACGCCTTTTGTTGCCCTTCTTGTTCTGATTTTGAATCCTTAGGTGACTCAATCCGTTTTCGTTTTGACATGGGCTTATCCTCAAAACCTAAACAGCTTTCAAAGGAGTTAGCTCTGCCTCTCGATTCTAGTTGTGGCATCAACACCTGAGCTTCCCCCGACTTCTCCTGAGCTTCAGCTTGATTTCTCCCGCTTCTTTGGTAACCTACTCCTTGACCTATTTAATGCACTTCTCCTCAACGATGGATCTGGTGAATCCTCCCACTTATACTCCACTTTCTTTCCTTCTTCTTCGTTATCTAACGACTGCCGTTCGGCCGATCTAGCCGTCGACATTTTCTCTCCTCTCACTTCCTCTATCTTTTTTTTGGTTTCATTTATTTCCATATTGTTCCCACGATCATGGGACGAAGTAATTGTCACTCCACCGGGGTGGCGCCCGTTCCGGGGAGAAGGGACTTACTACGATGGGGTGGCCCAGGTGCCCCAAAGGTTTTAACGACTTCGCTGTCGGTTATTTATAGAGGTTGTCTCCTCGCGGGCCGGCCAGTCAAGGCAAGCCCCGCGGCCACGAGTCCGCACGACGTTCCGCAGCCTCGCCCCACTGCAGTCGCTGAGGTGCGGGCCGTGGTTACGCTATGTGCCAGAGGACTGGCGCAGGGTCCACTGGTTTCAGATTGGCAGCCAATTCGTCGTCCATTTCATAGCCCCGGTCGTCGTCACTCCATCGTATAAGGTTTAGGATAGGGGGAGGTATTTGGTAGGAGGGTTGAGGAAGCACTGCAAACCTGTCCGCCATGGTTGGACCTACCAGAGATCTCTTCATGTTTGATCTCCGACGGCATAGCTGTGCAGGGGAGAGGGTAGGAGCGCTAGGGTCAGCAGCGAAAACCGGGATCGTTACACTGCTGGGTGTTGGGCGCCGATAGTGGAAATGACAGGCCCTTTTTTTCTTTTCCTTACAGGGTCCATCATTTCCACCATCAGCTCGCCATCGTTGGAGTGCCATTTGGACGCAAGATAAAGGAAACATTTTTCTTTTATTGTGCTGGATCCTATATCTCGCGCACAGCGGTGCCGCATATACCCCCCCCTGTATATGACGCGAGTAGGCAGACACTCGACGACTCTTATTCGCCACCCAAGGGAAGTAAACCTCCGAAGGGTGACCAACGCGAGTCGTCATTTACTTCGAGATTCGGACTACAGACAAGGTACGCAAGGCCACTTGTGAGTATCACACACCTTTTTTTTTTTTTTTTTTTTTTTTTTTTATGTTTCGAGAAGTTTTGAAATCTCGCTTGGAACATATCCCAGATTCGGACGAGTATACAGTAGAACAGTATACAGCACTAATTAAAGAACTGACCGAAAGCTGTACGATTAAAAGAGGAACAAGAACTGCCATGGTTCCCTATTGGTGGAATTCGGAAATTGAATCGGCACGAGTAGTCTGCAATGCAGCAAGACGCAACCTAACACGCGCTCGGCGCAGAACAGACGTCGCAGAGCCGAACGTCAATTTCCTCCACGACCTGTATAAGGAAAAAAGGAAGAGGTTGCAAGACCTTATCCTTGCAGCCAAGAGGGAAAAATGGAAGGAGCTATGTTCTTCTCTTGAAGAGGACATTTGGGGTGAAGGCTACCGAATCGCAACAAAGAAAATAACAGGCATGGTGCCCACCTGCAACTTAAGCGTCGAAAGGAAGGTCGAGGTAGTGCGGCAACTCTTCCCAGTCCGGCAAGATGTCTGGCAACATGATAGCCTGGACGAGGATGTGGAACCGTTTACAATAGACGAACTACGGGTAGCGGGAGAAAAGATTAAGACCAGGAAAGCACCGGGTCCAGATAGAGTTCCCCCGGAGGTCATCAAAGAATTGATTGCCACTGCACCGAGTCTACTGCTAGGACTACTGAACCGTCTTTTGAAAATACAAACTTTCCCGACCATCTGGAAGAAGGCTAGAGTAGTGTTGATTGCTAAGGGAGGTAAACCCCCAGAGCTTGCTTCGTCATACCGACCCATTTGTCTTCTGAATACAGTGGGAAAGCTGTACGAAGTACTAATTCGGCAGAGGTTAGAAGCGGCACTCGAAGAAGCGGGAGGCTTGTCGCCAAACCAGTTTGGCTTCCGCAGTGGCAAGTCAACTAACAACGCATTGGAGGCCGTTCTACGCTCCGTAGAAGGAACCTCCAAGAAATGGGGAGCATTGGTGACACTTGACGTGCAAAATGCCTTTAATACGGCGTCATGGGGCATTATAATGGAGGAGTTGAATAACCGTGGCATACCGAGGTATTTACGGAATCTGATTGGCAGCTATTTTAGTGACAGAGCTATAAAAATAGCAAACATAGAGCTGGAGATGTCTACAGGAGTTCCACAAGGATCAGCTTTGGGTCCTCTTCTCTGGAATGTCCTGTATGATGGCGTTTTAAGGATAGTTCTTCCTCGAAACACAAAGACTGTGGCGTTCGCGGATGACCTCGCGCTGGTAGCCTCCACCAAAGATGAGATAACTTTGGTGCAAACAACAAACGAGGCACTGAGAAGGATAGATGAGTGGATGTCCAGACACCACCTTCAGCTGGCACCAAGCAAAACTGAGGCGGTCATTCTCCGGGGTTCTAGGATCACTAGGAACCAAGTGAGTTTCCATCTTAGAGGGGTGCAAATAGTACCCAGCAAATCGATAGTGTACTTGGGGATTACTGTAGACAACGAACGATGTTTCAACGAACACATAAAGAGAACTGCGGTGAAAGCAGAAAGAAAGGTGGCATTGCTGTCACGTATAATGCCAAACGTAGGCGGCCCAAGTATGCGAAAAAGACAGATCTTGAACGGAGTTATCCACTCAGTTATGCTATACGGAGCTCCAATATGGTATAAAGCGATGGAGAGGAAAAAGCACCAGCAAACCGTAGACAGGGTGCAAAGGAAGTCGCTGCTGAGGGTGGCCAGTGCGTATCGTACTGTGTCTACCAAAGCGCTACAGGTTATAACAGCGACACCGCCACTGCATTTGTTGGCCAAGGAGAGGAGATATATGTATATCGGGGATGGTGCTCTGCCAGAGCGGCGGAGGACCGCCAGGCAGAAAACCATGGACGAGCGGCAGGGGATCTGGTCCAGTACAACGGAGGTGGCGCAGTGGACTAAGCGTCTGATTCCAAATATACGAGAATGGGCAGAGTGTAGACACAGGACAACCTGCTACTACCTCACACAGGCGTTGTCGGGCCATGGTCCCTTTCGGATATACAGGAACAAAATAGGGCGAGCGACGGACGATCGTTGTCGACATTGCGGCCAGAGCGACACAGTCGAGCACACCCTATTTGAGTGTGACAGATGGTCCGGCTACAGGCAGGAAGCGAGAGCGAACCTGCCTGAGGACCTAACCCCAGACAACATGGTGCCCATAATGATATCTAGCGAGCAACGCTGGAAGATCGTACATGAGATGGTTCGAGGCATTCTAAAATCGAAAGAGGCAGAGGAACGTAGGGACATGTTGTAAGAAGGAGAACAAAAACATACTTAACTCATCTTGCACTGCGAAGAATATCGTTCACGATGATGCCCGGTGCAGATGGAGATTGAACAGAGGTAAGAAAAGAGGGAATGGGTTTTAGCCGGTCGGGCCGTGGTGACATGTCGAATGGACGCATTTGCGTCCGTTGGACATGACATCAGAGGACTCAAGCTGGTTCAACGTCGGGCGGGCAGTCTCTCTCTCACACTTTCGGGTGTGCGAGTGCTTCTGTCCTTGCGATCAAGCCGATTTCCTAAACCCTCTATAATAAAAAAAAAAAAAAAAACGCGAGTCGACCCCGCCACTACTACTACTACTACTACTACTACTACTTTTTTTTTACCATGGACCGTCGCCGGGCCGCAGCCCGGAGCGAGTGGGTCATGCGAAATACCCTGCACTCCGGAACCGTCGATTAAGACATATCGTCAGAGTGGCAGGATGGTCTTCTATGCTTCATCCTCTTCTATTTTCCCCAATATCTCGAGTTTCCAGAGTACCCTACTCTCCCGTCCCCCGGCTACCGGGGATTAGGAGTTCAGGAACTCGTAAGTGATGTTTCGTCTTTTTCCTTGACAGCCATAATCTTTGCAATAAATCTTTGTACGTATTGCCAGTGCTGTGTACTGTGGCACATAACGGTGATGATATTACTTGGTGACAGCAGTGTCCCTACGCTCCTCGTGCATATCTCTCTTTCGGCCTCCCATCTTACACATCTGAATATTGTATGCTCCACCGTGTCCCTATCCGAGCAGTACATGCATATATCGGTGTTGGATTTTCCTATGCGCTTTAGGTAGCTCCCGAAGCTGCCATGCCCTGACAACGCCTGCGTCAAAAAATAGTCTACTTCCCGATGTTCACATCTCACCCACGGCTCTATGTCCGGAATGAGAGTTTTTGTCCATTGTCCCACCGATTGGTTCTCGTCCCACTCCTGTTGCCAGGCTTGTAGGGTTTCAATCCTGGCTTCTCTTCGGACCAGTTCCAGGTGCCCGTTCCCCCTGTCGTAAATCGCTCTTCTCTCGTGCGCCAACAAATGTATGGGTACAATCCCCGCAATAACCTGGGCTGCCTTGGTTGAAACCGTTCTATACGCACTGATTGCTCTTAATGCCATTTTGCGTTGCACCCTCTCCATTTTTTCCCGGTGAATCCTCCGATTTAGCGCTTTGTGCCAGATGGGGGCACCGTACAGCAGTATTGAGTGCACCACACCGCACAACAGTTGCCTCCTACCACTCCTAGGACCCCCCATGTTGGGCATAATTTTTGCTAACGATGATGCCCTATCTTCTGCCTTTCTAACCGTTTCGTCAATGTGTTCTCTGAAGGTACCACCTTCGTCAAGTGTGACTCCCAGATACTTAACTGCTTTCTTAGGTTCTATTTCAACGTCCCTAAGAATAAACCGCACCCTTCTTCTAGTAGTTCGTTTCCGGGGACCCTTTAGGACTACTGCCTCAGTTTTTTCTGGGGCAAGTTTTAGGGAATTTCTATGTAGCCACCTATCGATTTTTCTGAGGGACTCATTGGCACGGAAGACTAGCTCCTCCTCGTCGTCTGCTGCCACTATCAGTGCAAGATCATCAGCAAAACCAATGGTATCCGCTCCCCTAGGAAGCTCTAACCTCAGAACGCCGTCATAGAGTATGTTCCAGAGAATAGGCCCAAGAACAGAGCCCTGCGGGACCCCCGCCGTTACCTCCAAATTGACCCCTTTGGATACCTCGATTTTTCTGTTTTTGAAGTATTCCTCTATAGTATTTATGAGATATTGCGCTATACCTCTTCTACGCATTTCTGTTGTAATCAGTCCCCAACTTGCTGTATTGAATGCATTCTTGACATCTAATGTTATCAAGACGCACCATCGTTCGCGTGCCTGCTCTTTTTTACTCATGGCTATTTCTATGGCCTGGATTGTCGAGTGTCCCTTTCTAAAACCAAACTGATGTGGAGCTAGCCCTCCTGTTCGTTCAAGCTCCTCTAATAACCTCCTCTTAACTAGTGCTTCAAAGAGTTTACTTAGAGTGTTAAGCAGGCATATTGGTCTAAAAGCCGACGGGTCCTCTGGATCTTTCCCTCCCTTAAGGATCAAAACCAGCTTTGCCGTCTTCCATTGTCCGGGAAAGTCTTGGGCAAGCAATAGCTTGTTCATGACTTTGAGTATCCATTCTGGTGCCACCCGAATCGCTTCTTTGACTGCTTCTGGGGGAATTCCGTCCAGACCTGGTGCTCTTCCAGTTTTAATGGTCTTTTCTGCCTCTTTTAGCTCCTCCCTTGTGAAAGGCTCGACCTCGCTACACACTTCCTTACCAATGGTCTTGTCGGATCTCTGAGGGAATAGCGCTGCTGCAATTTCCTTTCTTCTCTCTATTGGGAGATCGTAGGCAGTTTGAGTCATTAGTGCTCTTGTAGCTAGACGATATCCATCGCCCCATATGTCTGTTTCAAGATCTTCACAGAGCTTTTTCCAGTGAGATTTCTTAGAAGCGTTTATGAGGACTCTGAGATTGGATCTGGCCTCTCTGTATCTTCGTTTGTTCTCCTCCCTATCCGAAGAATTCCGCCTATTTCCCCTAGTCATCACTCGTCTTGCAGTGTTGCACCTTTTCCTCTGTTGTTCAATATCTTGGGTCCACCAGTATGGCACAAGAGGCATTCTGTCCATGGTCATTTGGCTGTTTTTATATGCCTCTTGTATCACCGTCGTACAGGATTCTACTTCGGTTAGGTCATCTTCCATGGTTGTTCCCTCCGTCCTCAACATTAATGTGTCCTCAAAAGTAGCCCAGTCGGTTCTTGCTTTCATTCGCTCCCGTTTCGTTTTACTTCTTTTATCTGTGTCTATCTCAAAGTATATAAATCGATGATCGCTAAGTGACTCCTCGTCCAGCACCTGCCAGTTCTTTATGCGCATAGCTATTTTCTGGGTAGAGCATGTTACGTCTATATACGAGTGGCAGTCCCCTCGGGCAAATGTGGGCGTTACACCTGTATTTAAAACTATCATGTCCAACGTCGCCAACCACTCGGTGAAGTAATTACCTCTTGAGTCCGCCACTGGGGCGCCCCACTGCGGTGATTTCACATTGAGATCTCCCAGTATTACAGACTCCAGAGCCACGTTCTTGCTGTCCAGCATAATAGTATCTATTTGCTTTTCGAATATATCTTTGGGCACATTTGGCGAGCTATAGCAGCAAAAAATACAGAAGTTTTTGAGGTAGATGCACACATAGCCTTCTTCGCTCCTGACTCTAACGACTCCCACGTTCTTGTTCAGAAATATGACGGCCACGTCTTCCCTCTTGTCCTTGATCCACCTACTCCCCCTTATGAGTTTTCTGTTTGGTTCACTACAGACTATCATATCAACTCCCTTTTCCAGTGCTACGGCATACGCTGCATCATGACTGTTCCTTGATCTCATTGCATTCACCTGGAGAACTCTCATAGCTGTTTTAATGGGTGCTTGCTTACTTTGACTGTCTCTTGAATACCAGGTCCCTGAAATGCGGACACCTTGTTTGGTCCGCTCTATGTCCCCTCTTGCGACATTTGGTGCAATAGGAGACGTTCTTACAGTCTCTCGCACGGTGTCCTTGCTCACCGCAGTTGATACATATCTCGGGCATCTGCTCCTGGTTGCAGTCCCGTGCCCTGTGACCAAAGTCCCAGCACCTATAACACCTAGGTACAGCTACTCGTTCCCTTACTTCACAGCTCAAAAGTCCTATCTGGACCCTGCCTTCTGCTATCAGTCTGCGCGCGGGTGCTCTGTGCATGGTAACTGTGGTATACAAGTTACCATATCTTCCTTCCTTAGGCGGTGCAATTTTCAGCTGCGAAACATCTTCCCCGGTCGCAACCTGTAGATCTGCTGCTATCTCGTCTACCGTGGCCGTCGGTTCCATGCCATATATGAAAAAAGTAGCTTCAGGCCTTCTAGTATTTACCTCGGTATTTCTAACGTTTGCAGATATCTCAGTTTTCAGAATGTTCCCGCTGCCAGCTCCCTCCACTGTCAACATTAGATCTGCGTCACCGATTTTTCTTAAACCTGTCACCTTCACCCCGACCTTTCTAATGTCGACACTCTCCTTCACAGACTTGAGGAGTTCCGCAAATGTTTTTCCTCTGGCTTTAACCACTACTCTCTCCTCGACGGCTTTTTTTTGTGGCTTCCTCGGCTTAGCGTGTAATTGCGGTCCATTGGTACTCATTTCCTGTACGCTCCCTTTTATAATGTAATATACATCGATATTCGATCCCCTAAATATGCATTCCAAGATTTTCCTGGTATATGAGATGTCTAAACTATCCGGGGTCACAATCGCTATTTGTTTCCGTCCCTCACGCTCAGTTATCTCTTTGAGCTTTGCTAAAACCGTGTACAGTTTCTCCATGTCATTGACTCCTTTCTCGTCGACCGCGTAAGGCACAAGACGTATATGTCTACAGCTTTCAAGCTCTTCCCCTTTACTAGTGATCATCCTTGTCGAAACACTAACGCTTTCAATGACTCCCTCCTCAAGTTTTCCATTTAGTAGAGAGGAGATGCAGGGATACCGTTCCTTTACCACCTTTAGGGCCCCTTTTTCGCCCATGTCAGCAGGATCCACCACTATGGAAATGTCCCACTGTTCCTTCACTTTAGATAGACCTCCTCCTATGATCTTCGTTGTTTCAAACAGTTCGTTGGGCCACTCTCTGTCCAAAAGGCACGCTACCTCATTAAATGATTTTGCACTGTGGATTGCATTTTCTATTTCCCGAGCCTCACCTGTTGTGTCAGCCTGGACCCCTGCGTCTCTCTTTAATGCACCTATCCCTTCTAGTGGGCATCCTTCCGTTTGCGTCGCCGCATCATTCGTAGCACCTGTCTTCGTTTTCTCGTGATAGGTGAACTTATCTACCTCCTCCCATCTTTCACCCAGCAGTCCAGTCACTTGCTTGAGACCCTTGATAGCCAATTTAATTTCTTTCTTGGTGTTTGGCGTACCCCTGATCGCAGTCTCTAAATCGTTTGCGTACCCATTCAATCTGCGCAACAGCATACTGAACTGGTCCAAGTCGCTCTGTCCCTTTATCGATTTACACTGGGGAGGAGTCTCTTCTCTCGCTCTTTTGGCTGCCTGTTTCACAGACTCGTCCAGACATGGAGCAGAATGCGTCCTTTCTCTGCCCTGTGGTGGCGTTTTACTCAAGGAGCTCCTCCTGGCAAAAGGATCACTTACATTTTCCCAAGCATACCCAGTAGTTCGTGGCGCTCCTCCAGCCTGGTTATCCACCGGTTGAGGCCATTTATTGCGGTCGCTGGCTAACGGTCGGGGGGGGCCCGCTCTCTCACCACCCTCACCGACCGGAACTGGGGTTCCGCGCCCCTGCTCCGTAACAGTTTTTCCCTCCTGGTTGCTCTGCATATTTCATCAGTGTGCTTTGTTCGGGTTCTCCTCCCTAGACTGGTTGCCTTCGTCTCAGCTATGGAGCCCAGTCCACCCCTTGCCTCCTTGTTCGGGTCCGCCTCCCTAGACCGGTTGCCTTCTCTACTACTACTACTACTACTACTACTACTACTACTACTACTACTACTACTACTACTACTACTACATATCTTACCACAGGCTTCGTAACTAAATCGCCTACTCCGGAGCCTGCTTTTGACCTTTGTGAGTTTTTCGTTGTTGAGCATAATGATGCAATATTTTAACAGGGCCAAGACATGCGCTGTGAATATCCCAAGAACTTTGAAAAACATTTTCAAATCTTTGACATTTATCATTATGGCTTCTAACGTTGTATAGCTGAAAGCGATAGTAAATGTGATACTATCCCATAAAATGCACAGTACCATTCTTGATCTTGTACTGTTTTCCAACCAAACACCAAACATTTTTAAAAAGAAATCGATGGCTCTGAAACAATCGCCGGACATTTTGATTGTATAGTGTTCGCACAGGCCACAGTCGCTTTTATATATGAATTAAAAAAGCATAATAATGATTGTAATTGTGTAGTTTTATTGATTAGAAGCAGTTTGTATGCTTTGAGACTTCTGTATAACAACTTCAGACCTTATAATTAAAGGCAAGGGGTGAAATGAGCATTTAATTAAAAGGTAGGTACACAAGCTGCTTCTGTGTTTTTCTTTAGATACCTACTTCATTGTTGATTCGATGTTCATCCAGGACTTTTGCGAAAGCCTGATAATTCAATAGACTACGTTCTGCATTTTTGACTAAGACTATATCATTTATGTATTTATGGCTCACATTACAAACACCAAAGGTAAGAACATTTAGGCCCAGTTTCACAATCGTTAGTTAACTAGTGGTCAAAAGAAAACTAGTGGTTAACGAGAATATTCCATTTCATATTTGACAGTTTACGTCAAAAGCTCTGGTCAACCAGTAGTTATGTTAACCCAAGGACAAGGTATGGGTTATCGTTACGTTTGTTGTAGTCAACCGATAACAGCTTTGGGGGTTATAAATGCTTGGATTTTGACACTGACGTCTAAGACGTCGATGGATTTTGATTATACCCTGTAATGACATAAATGAAAAATATGAAAAGAAAGGTTAGGTTTCTTTGTAAAAGGGTTAGGTTGTATTCACGGAACACCATTATGGTAGTGCTCTGAGACCAATATGTGGTGCCAACATAAAGATAAATAAGCTTTACTATTGGTTTCCTTTGTGAAACAGAGCTCCCCGATAAATACTGGTTAACTTCCATCTATCGGTTGAGTGACTACCAGAGGTTACCAATGATTGTGAAACTGGGCCTTAATGGTAAATAAATGCAAACTCAAACAAGACCGCACAACTAAGTTAAACTTACACTAAAATGAACGAACTGGCAAACTTTAGTTCAAACTGATCTTAATTCTTTGAGAGATGTTTTGAAGATTATAGTTTTTGAGCATTGTGTGCTATTTACAAATCAGGCAACCGATGGTAGCTAGTAATAGCTGTACACAGGGTGACCTAATAAGAACGGACGCCGGCAATATCTCGGTAACCGTTAATCATATAACTTCGAGCAAAAAATATGATTAGGTAAATCGGCTAAGAGAAATCGCTGGAAATTATTTTCAAATTCCGCAAGCGGCCACTAGGGAGCGCAATTGTGACGATCAATCAGATAAACGGCTTTTTCTCAAATAATATGCAGGTAAAGGTATATTATAAATTCTATCATCATGTAGACAGGACAATTTCTGATTTTTTTTGTTAATAGTTTTTTGCTCTATCTTGTAAGACGTAGTGGTGGGGAATGTCAAAAAAGTTTTTATTCTGATGGCCATAACTTTGGTATGAATTAACAGAATAGAACAAGCTAGGTCTTGTTTGAAAGACCTCTTTTTACCTTACCTTACCATTTAAAATGTCGTAATAATGCGTAATAATTAATATGATGTTAAGTGCTGCTCTGTAGCTACTAAGTAAACATAATTTTGGGAAATTTTTATATAACAGGTTATTAGTTAAGAAGAGGTCTTTCAAACAAGACCTAGCTTGTTCTATTCCGTTAATAGATAGATAGAGATAGAGCAAAAAACTATTAACAAAAAAAATCCGAAATTGTCCTGTCTACATGATGGTAGAATTTATAATGTACCTTTATGTGCATATTTTTTGAGAAAAAGCCGTTTTTCTGATTGATCGTAACAGTTGCGCCTCCTAGCGGCCACTTGCAAAATTTGAAAATAATTTCCAGCGATTTCTCTTAGCCGATTTACATAATAATATTTTTTACTCGAAGTTATATCATTAACGGTTACTGAGATATTGCCGGCGTCCATTCTTATTAGGTCACCCTGTACATACTAGCACTGCATACATACCTATGTATCTACTAGAAAGTATTTTTTGTCTTGCCCAGGGGGACGCCATAAGGAGGGACCGCCCCTGCAAGTTAGTAAGTTAAACAAGAATATATCAGTTGGGACTTACTGCCTTTGAAATGACAAAGCTAAAGTACGATGAATCGGCAGCAGAAGAATAAAAAAGATGGTAAGAAAATACTTACTATTCGTTCGCTGCAAAGTTGTAAGTGCGATCTTGCCACATAAGTCTTATTGTTGTGGTTCGATGTCCGAAAAGCCAAGCACTACTTCTTCAATTTGGACCACTCGAGGTTGTCTAGACCACTCGAGGTTGTCCTGTGTAGCTCTTTGCGCGTTTACCATACAATAAAATCATATCCACCAGTTCATTATAGGCGCGCTGCTACGTACATCTATGCTCCGTAGTAAGCTGGTTTTTTGTCTCTGTTTAGATCTTATTGCACAGGGATGGAATTAGAAATTAAAACTTCATTATCGATCAATATCTTGGTATGTCCAACCATTTCGTTTATAGGTTACTGGAGAAACTCATACCTTTTGGTATGTACTATGTCAGTCCAGTTGGTAGGGGTTTTTTGACAGCAAAAGATCGGAAAGAAATGACATTTGGTGGGATGGTAGACATTGGTCTCATGAATCTACACCTAAGTTTGCGACCTCGGAGGGTTGCCACTCGAGAGGTGGGGGGATGAAAACTCTGCTTCGTGACAATTTTTGAAAAATAACGTCATTTTGGTAAGTGATATCAAAAAAGCTTCAAATTATTTATGGAGAGAACAAAATTCTGCATAATTTTGGTATTATTTGTGTGCGACTAATAGTTTCCGTACACACTGCGTCAAACTTAGGGGTTGATTTGTGATTTTCACTCAAATCAGAATTTAAGGGTGGATTCAGGCGAAGAACTTTATCAAAAAGTCGTGTAACGTTTTTGTTTCCCTGAAATTACTCAATCGTTGTTTTAAAAAAGGCTTTTGAGTGCAAAAGGTCGGAAAGAAATGAAATTTGGTGGGATGCTAGACCTGGTTCCCCGGATGTTCGCCTAAATTTGCGACCTCGAGGGGTTGCCAATCGAGGAATGGGAGGGTGAGAACTCTGCTTCGCGATCTGTAGTAGATCGCGATGTCGTCCTGAATATCGTAATTTTTTTTTGGCCCAAATGTGTTATTTAAAAAATTGAAGATGAAGTGATATAAGATATGTTATTCTCTTAAGAGAAAAACTGTTATAGAACCTTTTGATCGCGTTCTTCGACTTAATGTGCGATAAAATTCTGATAGTAACAATCACAAACCACCCCCTAACTTAGGGGCACTGTAGAATGGAAACTATTGGTCGCACACGAAAAATGTAAATACCAAAATTGTGAAGAATTTTATTGTCTCCATATATGGTTTGAACTTTTTTCGATAACACTTACCACCCTCGAGCGGCAACCCCCAAATGTCACACATTGAATCTTATCTTAATTAAACAATGCCGGGGTAGTATCATTTCCACTAAAAGTATGCACAAATGCGATATTTTTCGCAACTACGCATATCGGCAGTAGGTAGGGGTGCGTTTCTAAATGACGTAATTTTTTTTAAACCAAATACTTAAGTTTAGGCAGATACAGACAAAAATGAGAAGCTCAATTATTTTTTGTAGGATAAGGTCATTCAAACAAAAACTCCTAATTTTTCTATATGCGACGTTTCAAAAAAAGAGAAGCAGAAGAAAAATAAGGAGTTTTTGTTTGAATGACCTTATCCTACAACAAATAACTGAAGTTCATCACAGTAGGTCAAAACCTTTTACAAAAATGAGAAGATATAATTATTTCAGGGAAACAAAAATGTTACACAACTTTTTGATAAATTCTTCGCCTTAATCCACCCTTAAATTCTGATTTTAGTGAAAATCACAAACCAACCCCTAACTTTGGTGCAGTGTAGGACGGAAACTATTGGTCGCACACGAAAAATGTGAAGACCAAAATTATGCAGAATTTTATTCTCTCCATAAAATTTGAAGCTTTTTTGATATCACTTACCAAAATGGCGTTATTTTTCGAAAATCGACGCGGAGCAGAATTTTCATCCCCCCATCCCTGAAGCCGCAACCCCCCGAGGTCGCAAACCTTTTGCTGTCAAAAGACCCCTACCGCCTGGACGAAAAAATAAAAGTGAGGCAAAGGTAAAACACTAACTAAAACTTTTGAAACAATTAGAAGTGCATAAGCATATTCAGGTAACTCATCTCTGATGTATGAGTATGGCATAAAAACTTCAAAGACAGTCGTGAATCGGCTCGAAATGAACCTCAAACCACTTGGCACAAAATGAACTCCAGATTGGCATAAAACGGATTTCTGATAATGTTAATTTATATTATGGCTCCACTCAAAAAATTCTCAAGAGGATTTGAAATTGGAAATTGGAATTGTTTAATCAGGAGGAACACAAAAAGTCACAAATATGCAGGGTGTCCCATTAAAAATCTTGAATCGGACGTCACGTGATCAAAAACAGATAACTCATTGGGTGACACAATAATAAGAAAAGATACTATATTTGCTCTAATTTACACCCTCAAAATTATAATTCGCTACTACTGCCCAGTTCCGATATATTGCTTGTCTTAGTCGCCGTGGGACACCCTATATGGATTTAACATTGAACTGTTAAAAACCATCAAGAACAGTATTCTTATACCTCTTACCAATCTAATAAATATATTGTCACGACGGCCTTTTTTTCTGCACCCAGGGAATCAAACTCGACGTAACTTTCACCGTTTTACTTCACAACTGGATACAATATCTCTTAACCTTATCTCAAGTACAAACTCAACTCGACTGACTCACTCCTACGCTACCCGTAGCCTTATATATACTTCATCGAACCATCTAGAGGATTCGATGACATTTCTAGAATCCATCCGTCATTCTCGAAAACTCTAGACGATTCGATGACGTTTACACTTCCGAAGATCTAACCTAGCACTTTGACTTTACATCATGTTTGACAACCAATGACAAGTAATACAAATACGCGAATACCATAATATACAGTATGTTACAATATGTTTGAAAGGTATTTTCCCTCAAGCCTTGAAAAGGGGATGAATCAGTCAACCAATGCCATTGCTTCCAGTTATTTCAAAAATTCTAGAAAAACTCATGACTATGAAAATAGCAAGGTATTTTGAATTAGATAACCTATTTACTGAAGGCCAGTTTGGATTTCGGAAGAATAGATATACCGTCATCGGTAATTTGAACCTTGTTGATCACATTGCTGAGGCTTTTCATATGAGGAGATACACTGCTGTCCTACATTGTGATCTATCTAAGTCCTTCGTTTTTGTTAGCCATGATATCCTTATTAATAAACTGATAGCCTATATCGTTAGCCCAAATAGCGTTAAGCTTATAAAATCATACCTTACCAATAGAACACACGTAGTTATGTGTGTTGGAGTACCACAAGGGTCTAAATTGGGCCCAGTACTCTTTCTAATCTATATATAAATGACATTCCTTCAAACCAAAATGGGTATACACCTTTTGCTGATGACATTACGGTATCTTTCACAGCTGACACTTTTCCAGACTCTTGGAATGGTTTACTAGAAGCTCAAGGTAAGGCTCAAACAGGACAAAAAACAAAGAATTGTATTCTCATTTATTTAGAAGCTTATGTAATGTCACCACGAAGACTGTGAATTTTAGGGGTTCAGCTTGACACTAGACTCCGGTGGGGTGCTCATGTGGAAGACACAGCAAAAAAAGTTAAACAAGAACCTTTTTGGTTTGCGAAATCTAAAAGCCTTGTGTTTAACCTTATGGTTTAAGAATTGCCTACTTCGATATATTTACTAGCCAAATTACATATGCAATTCTGGCATGGGCAGTTGGTGACATTCAGCCGAAGCCTGGAGACTATTCAGGTTGCAGATAAAAGCTATACCTTCATACAGAGATGACTTTAGACAGATATTTATAAACCTAGAAATACTCACATCACTATGCCTAAACAGGGTGTCCCTGAATTTCTTTGACACGTGATATTCTCGTAACCAAAAAAAGTTTAAACCAAAAATTGAGTGGAATTTTTGAAAGTATCCTATAGGGTCTATCATACCATGCTTTTGAAAAAAAAAAGTTTTGAAAGCACGATATGTTGGACCCTGTAGTACCTTCAAACATTCCACTTAGTTTTCGTTTGAACAATTTTTCGTTACGTATATCCTGGAAAACCTTTTATTTGTGAAACGTAGTAGAGGTTTGTTTCGGAAGTATAGGAATCAGGCATGTATTTAGGGGGGGTTCCAGGGGGTCCGGACCCCCCCCCGAAACGTTATAAAATGCCCTCTAAAAAATGGAATCCACAAATTTGAAACTCTAATCTGGACTCCCCCGAAACGTCAAGCAAGTGACACCCATAATCTGGACCCCCCCCCCCCCCAAAACCAAATCCTGGATACGTGCCTGATAGGAATATGCACAAAAACATAATACAAGGACAGGTAATGATTTAGTGCTCTCATACGGCTAAAGGGGTATCAGAATGGCCCGAGGTACTGGAAAATTTGATTCTACAATATTCTACCCATTACAATAAAAAATCTCTCATTATTCAGCTTTAAAAATAAAATCAAACAAATTTTACTGCCAAATGCATTTTATTCGTGTTAGGAGCTTTTAGGCCATAATTTTTGGTTACAGCACTTATATTTTAAATACATATAATGTTGGAAGTCGATTAAAATCTGTTTGTTTCCAACGCTTCAGTATCTTTATGTCAGATCATATTCTTGTTGTTGATAGTTCCAACGACCTTGTAGAATTTTAATTCAGATATCAATTCAGCTATCAGAGTACTTCGCTTTCAGTTGTCAAAATTGAAAGTAACCCTTGCCACGTTAATAAATTACTCTATCCAATTAAGATATTATTTATTTAAGACACGTAATACATTATTTTAAAGTTAACATAAAATACATATACATATTTACATAGGGTACAAATGTAGCGTAATGTACTTCGTTATTCATATTTCTGTTTGCCCCAAACGTCTATACATTGCAGCATAAGAAAACGATGTTTTAATGACCTGTAACAATTAATGAGGTACATAAAAAGCATGAAAATTAACAGCAGAGAAATAATTGTTTAAAAATTTTCAACCACTGTCATTTAATGTACGTTCTGTTCAATACACTTATAAAGGGTGTTTTTTTGAGAAGTTCGTTTTTCGCATTGCCAACAACGCTCCTATTGAAGGTCAGTTGAAACGACGACAGGTGGTTGATGCTCAGTATTGTGTGCAATTTCATCTTGAATAGACTGCCGCCAGAAGAACTTTTGCGAATTGTGCAAATTCATTTTGAAAATCGTGGTTCAGTTCGCGCAACTTATCGTATGCTACGACTATTTTACGGTAAGCATAATCGTCCATCGGAGCAAGTTGATCGTTTTTGCACTACGTATACTCTAGTGCAGTGGTTCCTAATCTGGGGGCAATTACCCCCGCGGGAGTAAATCAGCTATTTTACGGAGGTAACGAGGAACCTAATAATTAGGATCAAAAATAAAAAAATACACAAAATGTTACACAGCACTGCGAAATCACGTTCAAAAATTCCGTGATTCAAGATGTATCTGCTGTAAAAGATTCACTAAAGCAGTATTTTCTGGACTTGGATAATCGTCACTCCAACTCTTTGATATTAAGACCGTTTACCAATGATGATGACATTATTCGAGATGAAGAAGAAGGCAAAAGTGGAATTTCTTGCACTACGTGAGAATAGTACCTTGAAAGTAGAATTTCAGAATTATAACTTCAGCACATTTTTGCTCAACGCAGGTGCCGAATATCTTGTTTTAGCTAACGGAGATTTAAAAATGCTAATACCATTTGCCACCACCTATTATAGATGTGAGAGTGGTTTGTCTAGACTAGTAACACTCACAACAAAGGCCAGAAATCGTCTCAATGTGGAACATGAGTTGAGATGCATTTTAAGTGAAACTAAACCTAACATTAAAAAACTTGTAAATGCAAAACAATCCCAACCTTCACATTAAGCCAACATTCACTATTTTTTTATGTTAAAATTAGTTCCACTACTAGTCAATGTAACTGGGTATTATTAGGCCCGATTTTATAATCAAACTTAACTACACGGTCATCTTTAACCGGGTTATTAATGAGCTCCATTGTTTATACATATAAATTAGTTAAAATGGTAAGGCTGTTGTGCAAATTGTGATAAACAAAGATGGTTATATTTGCTGGTTCTGTTTGTTTTGATAACATTTTAAAGGGGGGTAAAGTAAGTTTTCCTCAGGGGTCATAGGGGTAACAATATTGAAAAGGTTTGTAACCACTGCTCTAGTGGATAATGCGCATCCGCAGAGACTACGTACAGTTCGTAACAAAGACGTCAGAAGTGTTTAAGGAGACTACATCCACAAAGGACACTGTTTGGTATGCTTTATGGGCTGTTGGAATTATGGGCCCATATTTTTATCAAGGATGAGGCCTGCCAGAACAGTCAGTGGAGAACGCTATCGAAGCATGATTGCTGACTTTTTTAGTCTCCAGTTAAGAGGCATTAATCCAGAGATACTATAGTTTGAACAAGATGGCACAATAGATATGCCGTACACCACGCGAGACCATCAATTTGCGCAACGGACTCTCTAATTGGCCTGCACGGTCGTGTGATCTGACTTCTATGGATTATTTTCTGTGGGGGTATGTGAGGTCACTTGCCTACTCTGATAAACTAGCGAAGTCAGATCAACTTGAAACCAACCAACATACGACATAGCAGAACTAAGCAAGGTGCAAAGACTTGATTGTCTGTCCATAACAAGTGCAATGAAAAGCACACCCACTGCAGTCTTAGAGACCATCCTGGACCTCCCTCCGTTGCAAATTGTAATAATGGGCGAGGCGAGAATGAGCTACTCTAGACTACAAACTCTACCAAAAGGAATTTACAAGGATCTTATAATGGATGCTAGAAAGGACCACATAACTCCGAAATACATCTTCAACAAGAAACTATAATAAGAGATCAAGAACTCTGTGAAGTAAACAACCTGCAGCGGGAAATAGTCTGGTACACAGATGGATCAAAGACCGAGCAAGGCACAGGAGCGGAAATCTTTGGAAGAGGAACTAGACAGAGCATCCCGCTAGGAAAATACGCCTCGGTATTTCAGTCAGAGGTGTACGCCATCTTGCAACGTGCAAGGATCAATAATGAACGATCCTACATAAACAAGAGGATCGCAATACTTACAGACAGTCAGGCTACACTTAGGGCACTAGAAGCGCCCAAAGTTACGTCTGCTCTAGTCTGGGAATGTTTACAAGAACTGGGAAGACTGGCAGAACACAACAAAGTAACTTTAGATTTGGTGCCTGGACACTCAGGTATAAGAGGCAATGAAAGGGCGGACGAGCTAGCAAGACTAGGCTCGTCTGCTCTATACATTGGAGCAGAACCCGCCCTGGGGGTGCCTAAAAGCACAATCAGACACCAGGTCGGAGAATGGATGAAACATCAGCACAAGGAGCAGTGGAACTTGTTGCCAGGATGTGTTCATGAAAAAACATGCATTAAAGCTCCATGTAAGAAAATAGCTGAAACACTGCTCTCCTTGAGTAGAAATCAGCTCCGAATAACGACGGGTCTCCTCACAGGACATTGTGGCCTGAAGGAACACCTGAATTAAATGGGACTCTACAATGGCGACCTCAACTGCAGATTGTGTGGAAGAGGAACTGAGTCAGCCCTACATGTGCTCTGTGAGTGCGAAGCGCTAGATCACAAGAGATAACAGCTCTTTGGGAAGACCAGGCTAGAACCAATGGAGTACAGCTCAGCACCAGGACCAGTAGGTAAGCTGCATAAACTTATGCAAGGATCCAGATTGCTGGAGTGGATACTGTAAATGAGAGGAGCAATAATACAATAGGCCTTAAGTCTTAAGTATTGACGGAGACAGTAAGGTCGGACGGCTCCTGAAAAAAACATACGATAGGCCATTGACGATATAAGACCTCTGGTATTTGGAAAAGTGGTCGACAATTGAACTTCCAGATTACGTTTGTTTCGAGCCAGCCGTGGCAGCCATATGTCCGAAATCATATTTAAGCACTAATGGCATACAATAAGCATGTTAACAAATAAATACGATGGCCTTTTAGTTACACTTATGTGTTTTATTTCTCTTCAAAGTTCTATACCTCTAAAAAAACACCCTTTACCATCGCTTTGTCATTGTCATAAACGCCTGAGAATTTTTTTTTGATAGTCTGTTTAGATGACTCGTAACAGCCTTGTTGAGCTATAAGTCTTTTCAAATCTTCGACCTCTCAATTCTTTTACGACTTCAGGAAGCAAACGATAATTTGCATACTTTATCCAATAATCGATCGGTTTCAGATTATATTAATATGATTTATTTCTCATCTTAGAAACGCGATCAGAAATGGTTAAACTTAGAAACCATATTTTGATAGGATTTTGCTTAAAGCTTGATTGTGAAATCTGTATAATTAAAATTTTCACTGCTTCGTAGATCCTTGGAAACCCTGAAATTTATATCGATAGCTTGCATATTTCACCTAAAAATTGACTGTTTTCAAAAATTTTCTAAAACTGGTATACTACTTGCAAACAGTGAAACGGATAGAGTGCTGTAATTTATACAGGGTGTAACTAAATAAGTGTAAAACATTTGAGGGGGTGATTCCTCATCGAAAAAAATATAGGATCTTTCATATAAAGAAACTTCATTGGAGCATCCCTTGTTAAAATACAGCCGCTTAAAGGGGGTACATAAAATCAGTTTAACAATTGTTTTCACAAGCACTAAATAAGTTACAATATTGAAATTGACCTGACATTTTCTACTACCAAAAAGACACTCAGCCAGCAATTTATTCTGTTTACCCCATAGGGGTGGAAAACGCAACCCCTAAAATTTATTTCCAATGCAACTTTTTGTCTTATTATTTGTTTACCATTTATTATTATTATTTCCAATAGCCTGTTTCGTAAAATATTTTTTTGCTGCGAACTGGTTTATTTTTGGACAAAAAATTCATGAGACATTTTTTGTTTAGAATGAAAGAGGCTATCGGAAATAAATTTTTAAATGGTAAACAAATAATAAGACAAAAGTTGCATTGGAAATAAATTTTAGGGGTTGCGTTTTACACCCCTTACAACCATGGTTTAAACCAAATCAATTACTGGCTAAGTGTCTTTTTGGTAGTAGAAAATTTCAGGTCAATTTCAATATTGTAACATTTTAGTGCGTGTGAAAAAAATGGTTAAACAAATTTTATGTACTCCCTTTAAGGGGCTGTACCTTAACAAGAGATGCTTGCTCCCTTTAAGGGGCTGTACCTATCTTAACAAGGGATGCTCCAATGAAGTTTCTTCATATGGAAGATCCTATCTTTTTTTCGATGAGAAATCACCCCTCAAATGTTTTACGCTTATTTAGTTAGACCCTGTATAGATGACTTTTAACCTTTGCTATAGATTCACATAGTGTAGTGCATCTAGGTTTTTGAAACTTACAGAAATAATTGTAGCTAAGCTCAATGGAAAGAATTTTCCTGCAGTCATTATTACCGGTATCTGTAATCGAGCCATCATAATCAAAATGCATTTCTTGAACCTTTTGCTGGTACTGTACCAATTACATTCGTATAAGGTACGACTGTAGAAGAAACTCTGAAATTGTAGAAACATTGATAGTTTAGAAATATCGCACCAAGTAGTAAGTTGAACTTTGAGAGAATTTTATGAGACCTGCATCCATGAGTCTCTTGGAGAGGCTACTCTTTGGTACTTTTTCAACGTCCAGACGAATTTTATCGTCTTCAAATAAAGGGTACTTTATAATATCATAACTTGAGTACATCAGTTAATGATGATTTCTATAAAAATACTTATACCAGGGAAAGCTTCACATTCCAGATACAGGGCGTTCAAGTTTTAATAAAAATCTACATTATTTTGTATATTTCCTAAACGACTGTTAGAAAAATTTTAAATTTGGCATACAGGATAAGTTAAGAATTCTCCATAAATTGGAGAATACAGCGAAAAATTACAAAAACCAGTGGTGGAGATATGGTTATACACATACCCTTTTTTAAACTTCTACACCACTGACTTTGTTACAAATAGCAATAATATTATTCAAAGCTTGACGCTTTTTAAGACAAAAAAGTTTTCTTGCATTTTTTTCGTACAACGAACATTTACGATATATTTGCAGTTACCTCCGTTTGTGTAGATCCACTGCGACAGCAAATAATCTGAAGGTAGGCTGATTTATTATTGACGTTTTCACCAATTTTATAGTTCTGAAGTATCACTAGCACTAGCCTAAAGCAAGTCTGTCTATTATTTTTTAACTTGACTTGCATTTCCAATTTTCTAATCAAGACTATGCTGACGTATATTTTATTTATGGATTTTGAGAATATATGTAATATGCTCAATTATGAGTATTAAAATAGAGTTACCGATATCCTTTTCATTTACACAGATGATAATATTTTGTAGGATTGTAGGTGGCTACTGGGCAATGATCAGGATTTCTTAAAAAATGTTCTGTGGACCAACGAATCAAGTTTTACTCAACGTGAAATGGTAAATTTCCATAATCAACAAGTATGGGCTTATCAAGATCCCCTTCAAATTAGACCACGAAAGTTTTAGCATCAATTTAGCATTAATATTTGACTGGCAATCTACAACGGTAGCCTATTTGGCTCTTATGTACTTTAACAGCGGTTGAACTCTAGAAACTTACATTTCTGACTTATTGCAAATCATTTTCCTGATTTCTCTCAGTTCACTATAAGCTCTCTGAGAATGATTGCATTAATATCTAAGATTTTTCGGTTAATATATATATTTACTATACAAGAAGGCTGAATACCATAAGTAATGGATATAGTTATTGAACGACCTTCATCTAATAGTCTGATTCTGTAAGTAACGTGAGTCTCAAGCTTACAGCTAAAGAGGGGAGTGTAGTCAGGTTGTATCGAATTTAGTGCGACTTCTTGTACTAATTTTATACCATCAACAAACTTTAACAGATGATGTAGTACATACATAACTACACCTAAGCAAATATAAGGCAAAATATTTTTGTACGTTTCCCTAAAAATTCCCAGTAACCTTAGTAAAATTATTCACACGTTGGTACAAATACGTGGATATATCAGTATACAGGGTGTCCCTGAATTTCCTTGACACGTCATATACTTGTAACAAAAATAAGTTCAAACGAAAACTGAGTGAAATTTTTGATAGTGCTATAAGATCTATCATATCACCCTTACAAGGCATTTTGTACTTCAACCCTTATAACTCACCCCCAATTTTGTTTTTTCAAATAGCACCCTATAGTTTTTCCTACACAAGTCAAGTCCTTATTTTATTTAAAATCTTGTAGTGTCTTTGATTTTATGCACAAAGCTATTTTTTGGTAAAGTCATAAGCATAAGGTAGATAAAATAAGGATTTGTTTAAGGCGTAATATTTTCGTAAGAAAAACAGATAGAAAGAAAACTAAGTGAGTTTTTCAAGGGATCTGAATGGCTTATCATACCATGCCTTCTAAATATTTTCTTTGCACTTCAACCCCTGAAACACACCCCCAACCTTTTTTTCAAATAGCACCCATCAGCTTTTCCTACATAAGTGAGGTAACTATATTATTTAAAATCTTGTATTGACTTTATTTTAAACACAAACCAATTTTTCCCAATTTTCCAAATAAGCATAACATAAATAAAATAATGGTTTTTTTGAGGCGTAATATTTTCGTAATAAAAAAAGACAAAAGAGACATTTGTTTCCTAAAGTATGTATAAAGTCAGGTAAGTCATTAGAGGTACAATTAAACTGAATTGAATTGGATTGAAAAAAATACCCTTTAAAACCCGTTTAGTTTTCTTATTTATCCATGTTTTGTCAAACAAATTCTTATTTCATTTATATTGTGCTTATGATTTTACACAAAAAAATAAGTTTGCGTATAAAATGAACGATATCCCAAGATTTTAAATACAATAGGGATCTTATTTATGTAGGAAAGCCTATGGGGTGCTATTTGAAAAATAAACATTGGGGGTGAGCTTTAAGGGTTGACGTACAGAAAAAAATGTTTTGAAAGCATGGTATGATAGGGCCTATGGTACCTTCAAAAATTCCACTATGTTTTCGTTTGAACTTTTTTGTTACGAGAATACCATGTGTCAAAGAAATTCAGGGACACGATACTAATGTACTATCGTCTGCAAAGCTGTAGATTAGATTGGATGTTATTTCCAGCAACTCTTTGAGGTACAGTAGAAACAGTGTAGGGGGTAGGACAGATCCCTGGGGATCACCGGCGTTTATTGAAAATACGTCTGGTGAACAGCCTTGGACTACAAAAAACAGAGATCGGTCGTTCAAAAGGCTATTCAGCCACTGGCGCACTGGCGTTGTTCGTTTCATCAATAATATAAATAAATAAAAATATACGATTTATGTGATTTCTAAATTTACCGTTTGGGTGATGATGCCACCGAAATGACATATCATGCAAAGCTGTGCCAATCCAGCCAACATATATTCAGCTAAAGAGTAGAGTTCCGGATCAAAAGGAGATAGCATTGATGCTATAAAAAAGTTAGATGCCATCATAAACGTTGATGTGATGCATTGGAGCAGCATGGTGAAACAAAATACTCCATCTATGTCTCTAGTAATTCTGTAAAATATATAATACTAGTAAGAATACACATATATAGCTTAATAGCACTGTTTAGGGGATATATGCAATTACTGTCCACTTTTTCGAAATACTATGTTATTATCATAAACGTAGTAAATATAGCCTCTAAACTACAATTTAAAAGAACACTTCTTGAATGAAAATGCATGCAAAAATACTCAGTTCAACAAAAAAAATTTGTTGCAGGGCTCTGATACATGCATTAATTTTTACTTCCCACACCGATAGGTGAGGAAAGTATTGTGATCGGAAAAAATTAGATTTTGAGGTAATACGCTTTTTTGGGCGTTTTATGATATCTACATAACGAAAATCCACGTCACCCATTGCCGTAGGTCTGAATGTCTCTCTATCTGTCTGTCTGTTGATCTGTCTATCTATCTGTCTGTCTTCCTGTCTGTTGGCACTTTTCTAGCCTAGTAAACTCAGTAAGCGACAAGGCTTGTGATGAAATTTTGGCAACGTTATACTGTGGGGTTGTAATAGGTAAGGTATTTAGGTATTTCAGGTGTATCTTATTTTTTCCTATTTTTTGGGGGGTGTGACATTGGGGTGGTGGGGCGGCTGGAGGGATTTGAAAAATGAAACATTTGTTGTCTTCGTAAAATACTCTATACTGTGCTGAAAAAAATTGGCTTTGGTGATATCTTGTGGTTTTTAGACCTAGTCGATTGCTGCCTTTGAGTTTTACCACGCTAGATGAACTGAAGCATACTGTGAGGGCAGCTTGGAGGGCTGTATCTCTATCATTTATTAAAAACCAGGTTACGAGCATACCGCGTAAGCCAGGGAAGTGCATTATTGACCTGTTGTATGTTTTATAAACTAATTATGACAAATGGGTTCGGTTATTATTGTATTTTGTCCTGCTGCATTTCCATGAACCGCATCACTTTTTTTCTCAATGTTCGGATCCCACTCAAAATAGTATATAACAAAGTGTCTGTGAAAAAGGATGCCGAAGCTCTCAAAAACGAATAATTGTGGCGAATTTATAATGTTTTTTTTTTCAATAATAAGAAAAACACTAATTCTCTATGACTATGACAGGAGAATAAAAAAATAGACAGCGGCGGATCTTCGAGAGAGCACACCAACTAATTTTTTGGAACACTGGTGTATCTACTAACATACCACTTTGAAATAATGGAAATTTTACCGAATTTATATCTCGATATGGTTCGACACTGGATTCAGCTTTCGTATTGTATTGTTTCACAATTATGGAAGGCACAAACGATAAAAATACTCCGAAAAATACGTTTAAACAATCTGGGCTAGGAATCCAAATTGTCTTGATTGACAGGTTTCTCCTATAGAGCAAGAATCCTAGCTCGTCGTTATTTTAAGAAAGGATTTTAACGTGGTAAATTAAAACGCCTAATAAAATTTAAAATAGTTTCTCTTAAAAAAATCAGTCCAACTTATTTAGTTGTCTTGTCATTTTGTCTCTTAAGTCTGTCAGTGACATAGTAGGGAAATGGTTACCTCAGCAGAAACTCCAAATTCTGGTTACATTTTTTTATTTCCATGTACATTTCTTCCTCAAACTCTGGAATGCTGTCATCATAAAGTACTACGTAATCTGCCGATAAATTATTCTTCGAAAGTAATCGCTCTCGAATATTTTTCGTTTTTAAACTTAATATTTGAAGATGTGTGTCCAAGCATTTCAGAAGACAGCAAAAAATTGCATCATAGCCTGAAAAGGTATATCAATTCATTATCTACGGTTCAAATGTAATGAATGTGAGGTTAAACATCAAATCCAACAGAGGCACATCAAGTCAACAAATAAGTTAAGACATTCCTTTTGTAGTTTTATCGCAATGAAAAAACGATTTTCAAAACGTAGAAGCAAAACTATAACTGTGCTTTTAGTTCAACTAAATTAATTTCAGACGTAATAGATAGATATAACTATTTTAGATGCAAGTGAAATCGAAACACTGAGAAAAAAAAATGATGCGGTTCGTGAAATGTGGCAGGACTAAAAATAATAATAAACGCCATAATTAGTTTATAAAGAAGTACAGGAGGTCAATAATGTGTGGACCCTCCATGACGAATGCACTTCTCTAACCTACGCGGGATAAGCGTAATGTGGTTGTTAATAAACTCTACCCTCACAGCATTCTCCAGTTTGTAGTTTATCCAGCTCGGTCGGAGGATTGAGTAGTCTCCTGAAATACCTGGCCAAGAAATGAATCAGAAATGATCGCCAGTATGGCTTCCGTAAGCATAGGTCTATGGGTGACCTCCTGATCTACGTCACTCACTTGTGGAACAGAACAATTGAAAATCGTGTCGAATCGCGTGCTGTTGCACTTGACACATCGAAAGCCTCCGATAGAATGTGACATGAAGGACTTCTGGTCAAGATTGCTGCTTATGGACTTCTGCGCCAGTGGCTGAATAGCTTTTTGATCGACCAATCTGTGTTTGTTGTCGAAGGCTGTTCACCAGACGTATTTTCAATAAACGCCAGTATTCCTCAAGGATCTGTCCTATCCCCTAAACAATTTCTGCTGCACATCAACGAGCTGCTGGAAATAAAATCCAATCCAATCTATAGCAGTACGTCAATATCGTGCGTGGAACCAGGCAAGCCACTAACATCCCAGGAGACAGTACGTCAGTGACAGCAACATGCCTTACAGATCACCGTAGATATCAAAACAATTGTCGAGTGGGGATAAGTAAATAAAGTACCGTTTAACGTTCAGAAAACTAAGAAAGCAGCACTGACAAAGAAGTCTCACGCTGGCTTACCAACTATGGTAATGGAGGGTCGCCCAATAGTCGGGTCACTTTGCGTCAAGCTTTCTGGGATCAACATCAACGGCATCCCGGAAGCTTGAGGTTTTGTTCCGCTATAGGAAACTGTATACACCAGCAACTACTGCTGCCCTACAAGGCACAGATCCGACTGTCTTTGGGGTATTGCTATCATGTGTGGGGATTCGCTCCGAAACACTATCTAAAGCTTCTAGACACTACCCAGAAGAGAGCAATTAAACTAGTCGATACGCACAACCTCAGAAAGGACTTCCATAGCCTGGAACATCACAGAAGGGTGGCTGATTTGTCCCTGTTTTACAGATTCTTTCACGGAAGATGTTCGAGTGAGCTCTCCCAGATAATAACACCAAACGCCGTCCGAGTGAGGAACACTACAGAGGTTCTGCGGTCTCATCCTTATCAAGTCGAGGTCCCCAGTCCCCGAACCAGTCTCCTCCGGCATTCCTTCTTTTGGAAAACTTCGACGCTGTGGAATGAGGTGCCGGAGAATTTGTTTGCCGACGGCTACAACCTACAGAGTTTAAAATCCAATGTGCGCTGAGTGCGGGAGGTTGACCATAAACAAAAATTGCTACTCTTTGCACACATTTAGTTAATGTGTTCGATGTGTACTAGAGAGGGTACTCCCAAGGTCCAAGCTGTACACAAATTACACGGGGTCTTCCGCGACCCCGGCTAATAAACATCTGATCATATTTCCCACGCAGATCACGCCACGAGCGCCCCCCTCCCCCTACCTTTCAGGCTTGGATATCAGTATTAGCACGAAAAACGACGGGTGTAGTGGATTTGTTTTTGCAGAGTTATGCGCATTTGGGGTCGCCCTTGACCTGTGTTGTCGTTAACGTCATACAAAAAGTTGATAGTTCCGCGAAATATCTTAGTCAAAAAGAGCTTGAATAGATTGTAAGATGAATTGAGGCAAGTCAATCGGGCGAAATTGGTTTTAGCAACGAAGCAAGCAACCGTGGGAGTGAGTCTGACGATCATGAAGAAATATATGACGTAGAGGACGAAATAGCATGGAGTGGGAATGAAAGCGATTCATCTGGTGATCAAATACCACTCGCAGGTTTACAAAGAGAAGTCATCTATGATAAAAATAGTTAGAAGTGGTATTGCGAGCCTTTCGTTTAAAAGAATACCCGCGCAATGCAAAAAAATAATATGATTTTCACATACTGAGATTACTGAGTATGTATGTGTATTGTTTTCCATCGAAAAGAGACTCTCAGAAACTGTAGTTCACACTAACGAAGGCAGAAGGTGATAACAGGCAACACATTCCGCCAATTCCTTAAGCCAAAGAAAGTAGGCGGTGCGCTGTATGACCCAGAAAGATAGGGAGGTAAGAGATAACTCCATAAAATCTAGACGAAATGTCTGTGCAGGGCACAGACATGCCATTTGCATTTTTTGTGCTCAATAAAACTAAATAAAACAAGTTGAATTTTCGATTTGCTCATTTATATATTGAAATCAATCATGACCCCATGTTGTCATTTATATTAAACAATTGAAATGTTGTCATTTAAGGGTGAATTTGTATGTATTTCCTTTTTTTCTAGGTGTTCGGGTTTCACTTGCGAGTAATTTAATTAACTTACTAGCAATATACGATGCGATGATGCAATAAGACAAGTCCATGACAAAAAGGGCGGTATTGCATCTGCGGATGCTGCCATCATCGAATGGGATAAAGAAAGCGTAGGGCAAGAAATCGTAGCAGGTAGAATTCCCTTGAAAGTACGTATCATGCTGTTCAATGTCCAGCCTCAAAACGGCGGAAATATGAGCCGATGTCCCGACCAGACAGTAAGCCAGAAAAGTGAACGTCACAAAACGGTCGCAGAATCTGGCTGACTCTGACATCATTCTCTCAGCGTCAAAATGCTCTACAATTTACAATAGTTACAATAATAATTAATTTATCTTCATTCTGGACTATTAGCACTTCCACCATTTTTTGACATTGTCTTACCCAAAAAAAGTGAACGTGGCACCTTTTCTTAATAATTAACTGTTGAATAGGGTGGGCCAAAAAACTTTTTATTTCTTTTTCGAAACGCTATATCAAGAAAACCTGGCCTCTAGGATAGTTACAATAATAATAAATTTATCTTCATTCTTGACTATTAGCACTTCCACCATGTTTTGACATTGTCTCATCCAAAAAAGTGAATGTGGCACCTTTTCGTAATAATTAACTGTTCAATAGGGTGGGCCAAAAAAACTTTTTATTTTTTTTTCGAAACGCTATATCAAGAAAACCTGGCCTCAAAAAAGTGAATGTGACACCTTTTCTTAATAATTAACTGTTCAATAGGGTGGGCCAAAAAAACTTTTTATTTCTTTTTCGAAACGCTATATCAAGAAATACTGGCCTCTAGGATAGTTACAATAATAATAAATTTATCTTCATTCTGGACTGTTAGCTCTTCCACCATTTTTGACATTGTCTTATCCAAAAAAGTGAATGTGGCACCTTTTCTTAATAATTAACTGTTCAATAGGGTGGGCCAAAAAAACTTTTTATTTCTTTTTCGAAACGCTATATCAAGAAAAACTGGCCTCTAGGATAGTTACAGTAATAATAAATTTATCTTCATTCTGGACTGTTAGCACTTCCACCATTTTTTGACATTGTCTTATTCAAAAAAGTGAATGTGGCACCTTTTTTTAATAATTAACTGTTCAATAGGGTGGGCCAAAAAACTTTTTATTTTTTTTTCGAACCGCTATGTCAAAAAAACTGGCCTCTATGATAGCTACAATAATAATTAATGTATCTTCATTCTGGACTATTAGCACTTTCACCATTTTTTGACATTGTCTTACCCAAAAAAGGTGAATGTGGCACCTTTTCTTAATAATTAACTGTTCAATAGGGTGGGCCGAAAAAACTCTTTTATTTCTTTTTCGAAACGCTATATCACGAAAAACTGGCCTCTAGGATAGTTACAATACTAATTAATTTATCTTCATTCTGGACTGTTAGGTCTTCCACCATTTTTTGACATTGTCTTATCCAAAAAAAAGTGAATGTGGCACCTTTTCTTAATAATTAACTGTTCGATAGGGTGGGCCGAAAAAACTTTTTATTTCTTTTTCGAAACGCTATATCAAGAAAAACTGGCCTCTAGGATAGTTACAATAATAATTAATTTATCTTCATTCTGGACTGTTAGCACTTCCACCATTTTTTGACATTGTCTTATCCAAAAAAGTGAATGTAGCACCTTTTCGTGATAATTAACTGTTCAATAGAGTGGGCCAAAAAACTTTTTATTTCTCTTTCGAACCGCTATATCAAAAAAAACTGGCCTCTAGGATAGCTACAATAATAATTAATTTATCTTCATTCTGGACTATTAGCACTTTCACCATTTTTTGACATTGTCTTACCCAAAAAAGGTGAATGTGGCACCTTTTCTTAATAATTAACTGTTCAATAGGGTGGGCCGAAAAAACTCTTTTATTTCTTTTTCGAAACGCTATATCAAGAAAAACTGGCCTCTAGGATAGTTACAATAATAATTAATTTATCTTCATTCTGGACTGTTAGCACTTCCACCATTTTTTTTGACATTGTCTTATCCAAAAAAAAGTGAATGTGGCACCTTTTCTTAATAATTAACTGTTCAATAGGGTGGGCCGAAAAAACTCTTTATTTCTTTTTCGAAACGCTATATCAAGAAAAACTGGCCTCTAGGATAGTTACAATAATAATTAATTTATCTTCATTCTGGACTGTTAGCACTTCCACCATTTTTTGACATTGTCTTATCCAAAAAAGTGAATGTAGCACCTTTTCGTGATAATTAACTGTTCAATAGAGTGGGCCAAAAAACTTTTTATTTCTCTTTCGAACCGCTATATCAAAAAAAACTGGCCTCTAGGATAGCTACAATAATAATTAATTTATCTTCATTCTGGACTATTAGCACTTCCACCATTTTTTGATATTATCTTATCCAAAAAAAGTGAATGTGGCACCTTTTCTTAATAATTAACTGTTAAATAGGGTAGGCCGAAAAAACTCTTTATTTCTTTTTCGAAACGCTATATCAAGAAAAACTAGCCTCTAGGATAGATAAGTAAAAAGCACACAAACAAAAATATTTTGTCAACCGATGATATCGTGATTGCGGACATTTTTACAAAAGTTTTGGGAGCCACAAAGTTTTGTAGGTTTATTGTAGATATAGGCTTACAGAGCATTTAGCATTGTAGAAATTGTTTAATTTTCGCTAAGTAGGGTGTTAGAAAACTATATCGAAAGTTAAACCACCCTCGCTTCTCAATTGCATAATTATGTATTAACAACTGTTTGTTTGGTATCGTTGTACCCTGGTCCTGGCATGTCATGTTATTTATCTTATTGACAGTTCTAGAACCGGAAGCTGAACAATGAAATAAATAAATAGTCTTCATCAATCCTTCGACGCATTAACGTGTGTTGCATTTTCTCCAAGTTCCTTTACAAATTTTACAACTTCTAGCAATTTCCACAAAAATTCTAACACTCCATTGCAACGAATTGCCGCATTTGTTTCAAACTCTGGATGGTCTAACAACTGGGCCAAAATCATTTAGTGGCCCATTTGGCATACACCTCAGAGTGACAACTGAACATAGATGTAGTAAACAAACCACTTCAGCATGGCGTGCTCAAAGCCATCATCTTTTGACACTTCAGAGCCAAACATTGCCAACCTACCTGAAAATTCTTCCAATGCAACTCATGTTACAAGCACTGCTCTGCACTGTCCCATCTATAAAAACTGTTAAACTACACTCGAATATAGCACAGCAAGTCCGTAAGGCTTCACTACAGTTACCAACAAATAGCGAATTCGATTTTACTGACCAAGCATAAAAGACGCACAAACAAAACAAACGTTTGACAGTCGGAGGTTACCGTAAACAAATCGCAGGAAAATTACATAGGCGTTGCCAACTCCTCAAAATTTATGTAAGACAGAATTTGCGTTATACATACATATAGTATAGTAACGCAGTAGAGGTCAACATATCTATTGATTTTGCTGTAATCATTTCTGAACCATCAAAATATCGTCTTTTTTAACGTGGAATGGAGTATTTCTGGATACTATACAATTAAGATGATAGTAAACAATTATGATTTCCGTATCTGGTGGTCGATATGACAACGTAAGAAAAGATGTTGGCCTATTAGAATTAGTTGTTTACTACCTCTATGTTCAATTGTTACTCTGAGGCATACACTTAAGTCAGTGTGAAAAACTTCCGGAAGTGTTAAATAAACTACGTTTTCACGGGCTTTCGAAACGTTTTCAAGACATTTCGAATTTTGAAATATATCGTGGTAAACAAAACAAAAGTAGCCAAAGAAAGTTAAAAACCTGTGCTTGGGTATAACGTAACTTCAGGAATATTTATATTTAAATATTTATGTTTCATATATATTAGTAATAATAGGTATTACATATATGTCAACAAGTTGATGAATTTTCATGCGATTATTATTTAGCATTCATTTTTTCAAACTATATTTGAATGAATTCAATGGCATTAGACATTTTATGCTATCTGGTATCTCATTGGATAGTCTTGGGGCAAGAAATGTATGACTTCGTAATAAAGTAATAATAAAGTATTTTTTCTTGCCTTAGGTACAACAAGAGGTTTACATCTTATGTCATATTTATGTTTGTGTTTTATCAAATATGATTTATTTCCATATTGGTAAATACCTAAAGATAGAATATGATATGCGAATGTCTAGAATTTTTGTTTGAGAAAGTAACAATTCACAAGGATATATAATTTTACTTTATATAAAATTTTTATTATACGTTTTTTATCTTTTCTATTGCGCTTGTATTGCTTTTACATGCCGCACCCCACACCACAATACAATAATGTATATACAGAGTGAGTTCTTAGTACCGGCTCGATCGATAACTCCACTACTATATAGAAGATAGCGAAAAAAATTGTACATAAAAGTTGTAGCCACGGATATGTTCCTGCTCAGAAAATATTTTGATTTATACAGGGTGATCCATAACTACGTGGTGATGCAAACATGCATTTTTTAAATAAGATGCCCTATATATTATCCTATTTTTAGATTCTACTAATAATTTCTCTTCTCACAATATAAGGTATTATAACATTATACAGAGCATTTCAAAAGTTATGACCATTTTTATATCCAAATCGCTGTCAAACGAACGTACTGTATATCAAAAAGCTTAAATGAAAAATTATTTTTTTTTACATGAAAAGATTAAAAATATCCTCTAGTTTTAAAATCGGCTATAAAAAAAACCCACGACGCATATTCGTATACAGGGTGATGTAGATTGCAAAACCCAGATTTTCTCTTTTTTTTAAATGTAACTCCTAATATTTTATTATACCAAAAAATTGATTTTAATATGCCCTTTCATCTTTGTATAGAACTTGTACATAAGTCCATCAGTTTCCGAGATATTTCGATTTTTCCGTAAATTTAAAGTATAGCTTCTATTTGTGTACTGAAATTTATGTATTTTGAAAAAGTACTATCGAGTTTGTTTTCTATTTAACGAACAACTAAATTATAAGGTCATGATAGTATTCGATGAAGTCAAAACCCTAAATCTTCGAAATAATAAAGTCAAGTATGCTGAGGAAACAATTTTGTAGGCGTGATGCATAGATATAAAGAAGATATATCAAGTAGGCTTCGAAAAATTGACAGTTTTCATAACCTGCTCAATAATTCCATACTATGTGAAAAACCAGCTTTAAAAATTGATTTTTCCATTAAGGGTATTTAGGAGAATCTTTGAGAAATTGCCTACTTGCCTCTAGAATATATCAACTATGAACAGCAATATCCAGAACGGAGGCATTCTAAAACTAATGCTTTTGAAAGATTTTTTTGGATTGTGTCGTTTAATAAATCATAGCCTACCTGATAGATCTGCTTGATAATTATGCATGAGGTCTATAAAATTGTTTCCTCAACACACTTGACTTATTAATATAATAATAATTAATATCGTTAATTCAGTGTTTTGATTTGATCAAATACTATTATATTTTAGTTGTTTGTTTAGCAAAAATAAAATTTGATAGTATTTTTCTCAAAATAAATAAATTTAAGTAAACAAATAGAAGGTATAGGTATTTGAAATTTGTAGAAAAATCGAAATATTTGAGAAACTAATGAATGCAGCCATAATAAATGCTATACAAAGATGAAAGAGCATATTAAAAGTAATTCTTTCGTATACTAAAATATTGGGGATTACATTTAAAAGAAAGAGAAAATCTAGATTTGCCATTCTACATCACCCTCTGTTTACGAATATGCGTCGAGGGCTTTTTTTATAGCCGATTTCAAAACTAGAGAATATTTTTTATCCATCCGTGTAAAAAAGTGATTTTTGATTCATTAGTTTTTTATATACGTTACGTTCATTTGACAGCGATTTGGATATAAAAATGGTCATAACTTTTGAAATACCCGGGATAATGTAACAATACCCTATATTAAAAGAACGGAAATCATTGGTAGAATTTGAATAAGGAATAATATATAGAGTGTCTCATTTTAAAAAAATGCATGTTTGAATCATCACTCTGTATAAATGTAAATATTTTATGAGCAAGGAGTATATCCGTGGCTACAACTGTTATATACAACTTTTTTCGCTATATTCTACAGTAGTGGTTATCGACCGAGCCGGTACTAAAAGCTCACCCTGTATGTACTATGAACAATAAGTGCATTATATCATTGATTAAAGTATTTTAAACGTGTTAATCAATGATTATATACAGTGATAATCTGTTCATAGGTAAATAGGTACAAGTATAGTGGATAGAAGTTTAAATTTGCTTATAACGCAACGTATTTTTTGCCAACATATTCTGTATGTTCCTTCCATTTGATATGACAATCTAGATAGTAGAAGTACTGGGGTCAAGTTACTGGATGTAATTTTTTGTTAGTCAATATACCTACTCGTATTTGTCTCACTATACAGTAGACTCTCGGTTATCTGAGCTAATGTGGGCTGTACCCTAGTTCGGATAATTGGCGTGTCGGATAATCCGGATTTTTTAAATTTATTTTTATATATTTTTTAAAGATGTATTATTTAATAATGAATACCAATACATAAGTTAAAATATTTATAATAATTTTGACAAACAAACGAACAACTAATGACAAAATACATATGTATTTAAGTACGTAAATGGTAAATGTTTTTAGGCCTAATGCTCAAAAAATTCGGCGTCGCTCAGTTAATATAGTCTTCAACGGCAGTGTTAGTCAACAATACAATACAATACAATTACTTTATTTCCATAAGACAGTTACCAACTGTATTGGAATAGTCAAAGGTCACCTAAAACTAATAAATAATAATATATAATATAAATAAATAATAAAATTGTACTTAACGCTAAATTACGATTTTTATGTAGTCATCCACCCGATAGTAGCAGTTTTGTAACAAAAAATGTTTTAAAATGAATTTAAGTTGACTGAAGCTACTACATGCTTTAATATGGTCGGGAAGATTATTAAATAAAAGAGAGTCGAGATTATTAGGTGATCGAAATGCGACTTTCGATGTACTTAGGCTTGTATGCAGATTCTTTCTATGTCTAGTATTAAAATCATGTATATCGCAGTTCCGTTTGAAATTCATACTTTTCTTATACACGTAAACATATATTTCAAATATAAATAGAGACGGGACAGTCAAAATGTTAAATCTTTGAAACACATCTTTGCAGGTGTGTGTTGAAGAGATACCTGCCATAGCACGCATACATTTTTTAATGGGCTAAAAAAAATATCTTCAGAAAGTGTTGACCAACCCCAGAAACATATGTCATAGCGTAGTCTAGATTCCACATTAGCGGAATAAACCTGTTTCAATTGTTCACCAGTTAAGATAGTTTTTAACTGTCTTACCACATAACTTTGAGAGTTCATTTTAGGTGTAAGAAACTCACAATGGGGTTTCCAGTTGAGGTGTGGATCAATATAAAGTCCAAGAAATTTAATCTTTTCACTAAAAGAAAGTTTATCATTGTTCAATGCTACCTCCAAGTCGTGAACAGTTTTTTGTGCATGATGGAATCGAATAAGTGTTGTTTTAGAAGCATTAAGGTATAGAGAGTGTTGAGAAAACCAAACATTAATGTTCTCAACCAAATCATTACAATCATCATCAGCAAATGCCACAAAATGGGATCCTGGATATATGCTGTCAAATTGATTGATATATAAAAGAAAAAATGTTGGGCCCAGAACCGAACCTTGGAGGACTCCAATGGTGATTCTAAAGTATTTGATGTAAAGCTGTTCAAATTGTTCATTGAATCAGTATGTTGAACAATAACATACTGCTTTCTTTCAACCAAAAGGGTCTGGACCACCGAAAAGATTGCTCAGCAAAGCCATATTTTTCAATGATTGTTAAAAACTTGTTATGATCCACGCAGTCAACTCGGATAATCCAGCGATCGAAAAATAGGGAGTCGGATAATCGAGAGTGTTGTGTATCGCAAGCAACCTCAGGGTTTAGATATTTGGCAAGACGGAGTTTGAAGAGTAGTTACTATACTCAGTGAGCTGGTCGGACATACTGACTAATGACTAACAGAGAAGACTATGAGAGTTTTTAGGGTTTTTAGTGTTGGTTCTGTAGGTTCGGCAAAAGGGTCAAAGGTTGTCTATATGCGTGGCTTCGCCTTCTCATCACTACTACTACCACATATCTTACCGTAGGTTCCGTAACTAAACCGCTTGCTTCGGAGCCTGTTCTTGAGGTTTGAGAGTTTTTCGTTGTTGAACATAATCATGCAGTATTTTAGCAGACCCAAGACATGCGCTGTAAATATCCCAAAAACTTTGAAAAACAGTTTCAAATCTTTGATATTTATCATTATGGCTTCTAACGTTGTAAAGCTGAAAGCTATAGTAAACGTGATACTATCCCATAAAATGGACACGATCATTTTTGATCTTGTGCTGCTTTCCAACCAAACACCAAAAAGTTTTAAATAGAAATCGATGGCTCTGAAACAATCGCCAGACATTTTGATTGTATAAACAGTTCGCAAAGGCCACAGTCGCTTTTATATATAAGTGTAAAAAGCGTAAGAATGATTGTAATTGTGTAGTTATTGATTAGAAGCAGTTTGTACGCTTTGAGACTTCTGTATAACAACTTCAGACCTTATAATTAAAGGCAAGGGATGAAATGAGTATTTAATTAAAAGGTAGGTGCACAAGCCGCTTCTGTGTATTTCTTTAGATATTTCATTGTTGATTCGATGTTCATCCACGGCCGGTCTTTGCGAAAGCCTGATAATTCAATAGTCTGCAATTTTGCATTTTTGCCTAAAAATGTATCATTCACTAAGACTATATCATTTATTTATTTATGGTACACATTACAAACACCAAAGGTAATTACATTTAATGATAATAAAGGCAAACTTAAACAAGACGGCACTACTAAGGTAATTACATTTAATGATAATAAAGGCAAACTTAAACAAGACGGCACTACTAAGTTAAACTTACACTAAAAGAAAAAAACTGGCAACCTTTAGTTCAAACTGATCTTAATTCCTTGAGAGATGTGTTGAAAATTATCTATGGAGGTACGTAGTAGAAATCTGATTGCATGTTTTTTAGCATTTTATTTATTGACGAGGTGCTGGATACATCAATGTAAAAAAATGGAGTCAAATTGATTGACTCAGTACTTCCCACACATAACGGTGACACCATTTTGTTATTTTTTCTTTGCATGAAGCTATAGAGTCTGAGATCCCCTTGCAACCAAATCATCGCCCGCCCGACGAAAAAAGTGTGTTAAGCCGCTCGGTCTTTCCTTCACAGGTCAATGGATAGCCTATTATAAATACAACAAGCTGTGAGTTTTCCAACCCCCATACCCCCCAACCGCCCCAATTTCACCCCCACCCAAAAGACGCAGATGCTTAAAAACGAAGTTGAGCTGTTTTTATATTTTTAGTTTTTTTATTATTTCTGCGCCCCCACTGGCACGATTTATAAGAACCATACGCATTTTTCAACCTAGCCACGGTAGTAATACTGTGTCAAAGTTTCATTAAAATCAATTCAACAGCTTCCTCGTTACACAATACAAAACGAACTAAAGCAATACTCGTATGTTTACACCAGAAAAAATTCCAAGTCCGTTGGGTTCTGCCGGAACGTTCTGCAATAGGCAGGGCAATGCTCGGATGGGCTTAAAAAACTTAAAAAAGTTATTTATGTTTATTATTATCACCCCCACCAAAAATAAGTAGAAAATGATTAGGAATTCCTAGAACGCCTAAAACCGAAGTTTGAGGAATATGTCATTTTTTTGTTTTAAACTAATTACTCCGCCGCCAGTGCACCGATTTTCAAAATTTTAGCAACATTTCTAGGACCACATATAATATCGGTAATTTCTTCACAATCAATGTAGCGGTTACTGAGATTACGAGGGTAGAACAAAAGCGACAGACAGACAGACCGACAGACAGTCAGACCGATGGAAATGACTGACGTGGATTTTCGTTATGTAGACATATTAAAACGCCTAAAAAGCGTATTATTTCAAAATCGAAAATTTTCGCGATCACAATACTCGCCTTACCTATTGGTGTGGAAAGGAAAATTTCATAATTTAAATTTCTAAGGTTTTTTAGGAACACTGATGTTTATACTTAACTAAATTGTTGGCTTATATCTGTTCTTTTGCACTTTTTCCATGTGGTCTATGTGCGTGACTGCTGAGTGCATCCAAATTTATCCAGCATACTCTAGGTGCGGTCTCACTAGTGCATGGTAGAGCCTTATAAGTGTTTCGAGTTCAAAAGATTCAGTATTTATAATAATAAATCATAGATATTTTTTATACTTTGTTGATAATTTGTGTATAAATGGGAATTGAACCTCATATCCCTCTCAAAGGTAACTCTTAGGTCTTTGATTTCACTTTAGCGTTCTAAGACTACCTCATTAATTATCATCATTACATTAGTTTTCCGCAGGGCCGTTCCTGGGGTCATACGCTCCCTGGTGCAAGCTAAAAATTGCCGCCCTTTGAATAGCGGGAGATAAAATGGATTAGATCTAAAATCAGTAAAATCAATATACTCGTATACGATATACCAGGTTATTCACGTTATCCGACACGGAGCTTATGACTAAAGTATTTGATGAAAAAGAAAATAATTTCGCATGGATAGGGACCCATTAGGGCTACATTTTAAAAATATTTTCATGTTATACAGGGTGTCCCCTAAACACGAAAAGTTACATTTTTTTTTAATAAAACACCCTGTATATTATTACATATTCGAATTCCTTGTTGAATTCTAGTGTGACTTTAAGTATCACACCTAGGACTTAAAGCGAACCGTTTAGGTGTAATCACCATTTTCGGTCTGTACCTGTGTAGATATCTGAAACAAATTGAACATTGCAGAAATTATAAAATTTAGAAGGCTGTAACTTTGCCGGATTACTAAGGCATGAAATGCGTTAGCTTAGGTTAGACGGTCAAATTTCTATTACGTTTGTGCAAGTGTACTGAAATTAATCCAAAACATGTACTGAATTAAAGAAAAACCTTCTAAAAAGCAGATTAAAATGACAACATATTGTAACAAGTTTTGAGTTTAATATTGGGCAGGAAAACACTTGGTACGAATTCAACTATTTATTTACACTAACTTTATACACTGGTATGC